>PVHY01002104.1:113827-135878 GCA_004024945.1 Uropsilus gracilis | reverse complement strand
GAAAAACAAACAAACAAATAAGAAAAAATGAAAACAACCAATGGGACTGAACCATGGAGTGAGAGAGGAGGAGGGGGGAAGATGGTGGGGGAGGTGAACAACAGGCCAAACAACCAACAACTGAACATCAACTTAACCAACCAACAATTTGCAGAAAAATAGGAGAAGGAGTGACTGAAGGGGGGATACAGAGGGGGGATATGGAGGGAGGAGGAGGGATCAATTAATGCACAATTGTGACAAATCAATAAAAAAATTGCAATATAAGATTATGAGACAGATAGAGGTTAAATTAGTTTAAATTAACTTGAAAAAGAACACAAGACAAAAAGTTGTATTTACATTTTGCATCGTGTTTAGTCATTTGATACATTAAATTAGTTGATATTTTATCAGTTTCAGTGGTGCTGAGTCAGGTATTTCTGAATAATTATTGAGCACCACTGGGTACCCAGCAGTGCTGTGTGCAAGAGATATAATGCTCCCCTGTGATAGAATTGGACCCTGGTGTCCTTGAGTTCACAATCAAGTATGGAAGGCAGATATGAGTCCAACAATCACAGCCACAAATAGAAAATTACCACAGAGGAAAGGCTCATGGTCCTACGAGAGCCAATCACAGGGGAATATGGTCCTGCAGAAGGAATTAATCTGACCTCTTGAAGCCACGCAGGACCAGGCTACTTCGTGTTCAGTGACTGGTTGACCTAACTTTGGGGCAGCCTGTGGGTCTCTACCAAGGAGAGAACATCTTGCTCTGCCTCCCTGACAAAACTTCTTGAAAAGACAGCAATGCAGGCTCCAGCCCTGAAGAGGCTGATGACATAAGAGCTAGTCACCCAGAGTGTCTTCAGGCTTTGTCTCTGAAACAAATGTGAAACAGCCAGGATGGAGGAATGGCAGTCACAGGTGGGTCTCTCTTCCCACTGAGGCAGGGTCCCAGGAGCTGCCAAGCACTGCTGCCTCTCAAGCTGCACATGGTACCTGCACCACTGACTTGAGACTTTGTTTGGTAAATAAAGTTTTCACAGTTTCAAAACCACAGGAGGACTCTGGACTTTGCAAAGGACTCCAAATAGGTTTCCTGATTCACTGTTGGCCCAATGCAAATAACATGGCAACCAGATGTGGCTCTGCTGGGAATAGTTGTTGCGCCCAAAATGAAGAGAAAGGACAGCTTCTCCATGATTTGCTTTAAAATACTGGCATCAATTTTAGTGATTCTGGAGTAAATAGAAGATTTGACAGGGGCACGATTTTCATTTTAAAAATTTCCTCTGAGGCACCCATTGGTGTAACCATTTCCAAGTCATGTTTTTTCACTGAGGTCTTTTATCTGCAAATGCAGCCAGCAGTTTTGGAGGATGACTCAAGAAGACACTCTTTGAGTTGGAACAAATCCAGTTTGCGTTAAGTTTTAATGTTTTCTAGCTAAGCACCAAACTGAAGTGCACAACTTTGAGCAGGAGGGAAAGGGGGGGAAGGGAGAGGAGGGTGAGGGGGACAAATCCTTGAGATTACAATGTTGTGAAATTTATATCTAAATAAAAATTTTTTTAAAAGTTTTAATGTTTTCTGATTGAGCCATTACTGGGACAAAAAAGGGGCAAATGTGCAGTGTACTTATGTATTTTCAGAATATATGGACCTTTTGGCTTCATTGACTTCTTATTTCCATAAATAATAATCTTGGCACTAAAGATGTCTTCTGACTTTTGCATTCCACTGTGTTTGTGTCCAATGATAGAAGTAAATCACACACATGATATGATACACACATGTGCACACATACCTATATACACGCACACACACATTCTTTTTTGTGGTATTTGCCCAGCCTAAGCTGGTATCATATCCTGACACATGTTATTTCATAATCATGACATCATGTGCAGTTCAGATCAAGGGAAGATCTAATAGGAAGTATAACTGGGCAAAGGTGACAATTATAAAGTCATCAAATTGCATACTGATTTGCACACCATCTTCTTATTTTGTCTGAAATGAAATCCTAATTCAAATAGAAATTATAGGAAAAAATTTTCTTCCTTATTATAATTTTAAACAATAAGGAAGACAGAATTTGTTTTTCTCAGGGTTTGTTGCATTTCTGAAAGTCATCTATGGGTCAGAAACCAGGTGAACCTCCCCACCTGTGAGCTTTTTAATCTCACAGTACCAGCCTCCTCTCTCTCTGTCATCAATTTCACCTTTACAGAAAATAATGCAAGTAACTTTAGGTGACTGATGCACTAGGGTATGAGGATCCCTCACACCTTCCCTTTCCCAGCCTGTTGGCAGTGATCAGTTCTCTGCCTTCCATCCCTATCCTTCACCTCAGATTTTTTTATTTTTTACTAATTTCTGAAATGTCTGAAATTATGACAAGTCTCATTTAGATATCTAGGTTGACCATTTGCCCATTTCAGAGACTATTGCTTTCTCTTTGAGGGTCTCATGAGCTCTACAGGATCTGTGAACTTTAGGGGATTTAGAGACAAAACTTCTGGGAGTCTGGAAGCAAAATCTCCATGCTACTTTACCCATTTGGAGTTTCATGTGTCACTAATCTTTTCTTGTTGTGACTTTGTATCCCCTGGCACTTGCTTCTGTATTTCTAGAAGACCAATTATTCAGTCTGTCATTCACAATCCCTTGTGCTCTTTTTTCCCTTCCTCATTCTTAATCCTCACCCGCTTCAGTTTTGAATTCATAACTTCCTATTTACCCTAAACCTGGGGAGACCTCAATTTCACCTCCCCAGCAGGGGTCACCCTAGTTTCTTCCCAGAAGGCCATTAGGGTTCAGATTCCCAATGTCAAGTTCAAGAATTCGTCTCTGGTCTTGATACAGTTCTATTTTCCATGTAACGCTAG
The DNA here is from genome assembly GCA_004024945.1 of Uropsilus gracilis. Classification (NCBI taxonomy): domain Eukaryota; kingdom Metazoa; phylum Chordata; class Mammalia; order Eulipotyphla; family Talpidae; genus Uropsilus; species Uropsilus gracilis. The sequence continues at coordinate 133,002 of PVHY01002104.1, read as the reverse complement.
CAACCCTTGGGCTCTACCATCACACTGTCTTCCTCTGCATCCTTGTCTAGTACTGGCTACACTTTAATTGCTTTTTGAATAGAGTAATTTGATTTTAAAATTATATTTGTTTATTTTCACTACAATTCCTACAGGAAGGATGAACTCAAACGCACTCTTTATATGCTTAGATCACACTTCCTATTCTTAGATACAAAATATCATAAGGTCAAATTATTGTACTTTTCTCTCTTTTTTGTCAACTTATGTTTCCTCCTAACACATTAGAGATAAGTGTAAGATGGACGCATTTGAATCACTTAATATAAATAAAACTGAATCCAGCTATATTTTAGTTGTTTTTTTTTAAATCAAACATTCTCTTTAAAACTTTCTTCTGTAAAGATTTAGGCTGTAAAGATTTTTTAAATGTACTAAATTTATTTTTTTAAATCCTGCTAAACAAACAAACAAACAAATCAGGAGAAGCTAATGACATGATAGTTAGTGATGACAACATAATAAAGTGGTAATTAGAGTTATGCTCCAGGAGCATCTTGATTTAAACAAAGATATCACTCCAACAAATCTACCTTTTCATTCCTGAATCATTAAATTAGATCATTCCCACAGCATCAACCATGCTATTATTTTCTCATCTTAAAAAAAGCAAGTAAGCAAACAAAACTTTCAAATACTTCTCTATAGCCCCAGTTCTCTCTCTCTTTCTCTCTCTCTCTCTTTTTTTTTTTTTTACTGAAATGTTGAAATACTTTCCACTTGTTTCTCTCATCCTCTTTGGAGCTCATCAGACTTACCCCACCCCTTCTCAGAACCTACTCTCGTCCAGGTCACCAGGGACCTCTATGTTGTTAAACCCACCGTCAATTCTCAGTTCAATTCTCAATTCTCAGTTGACCTACAAGCAATGCTGGAGGATTTATTATGATGTCCACGTTAAGTGTTTTCTCTCTTGCTTCCAAGACAGCACATGGGTCTGGTTCGCCTGTTGCTGTATTGGTCCCTCCATATCAATCTCTCCTCTGAGACCCTCTTCCACGGGAAGTCCAGGATGTCTGGCATGGGCCTCTTCTGTTCTCTACTGCCTCTCGCTGCCTAGATGAGCTTTTCCAGCTCCATGGTTTTAAATGCCATCTGTTCTCTAACGAAGAACTTGTGCTGGTAACAGAGGTCCAGTTACCCTACTTTAAACACCTAGGAGTTCACTTGCTCACATGCTAGGAATCAAAGGAGTCAGGTCATAGCTGATAGGGCTGAGACTTTGAGGCCTCAGAGACTGAGACTGCTTCTGGTCTTTGTGTATAGCTTAGGCTCTCCAGCCACCGCTTATGATCTGAGACGGTGGCTTCCGATCTCTAGGCATCATATGCACACTCCAGGAAGAGGGGAAGGAGAAAGGGACACCTCCCAGCAGCTCGTTTAAAGAAAGGATTTTTCATAAGGAACTCACACAACTAAACAAAAACAAAACAAGAAGCCCAATCAAAAAATGGGGAGAACTAAAAAGACATTTCCCCAAAGAAGAAATAAAAATGGCCAACAGGCACATGAAAAATTGCTCAGCATCACTAACAATCAGGGAAAATCAAATTTAACCACAATGAGATACCACTTTACACCAGTAAGAATGGCCCACATCAAAAAAACAGGCAACAACAAGTGCTGGCGTGGATGTGGAGAGAAAGGAACACTCTTACACTACTGGTGGGAATGTAAACTGGTCCAGCCACTATGGAAAGCAGTGTGGAAGGCCCTCAAACTAATGAAAATGGAACTACCATTTGACCCAGCAATCGCTCTTCTGGGGATCTACCCAAAGGAGACCTCAATGTGGGTACAAAGGGACACCTGTGCTTGGATGTTTATTACAGCACTATTTATAATTGCAAGGTCATGGAAACAACCCAAATGTCCCAAAACAGACGAATGGATGAAAAAGATGTGGTATATATACACAATGGAATATTACTCATCAATTGAAAATGACAAATTTGATGATTTTATGGTAACATGGATGTACCCAGAAGAAATCATATTGGCAGAAACAAGTCAGAAAGAAAAGACAGAAACCAAATGGTTTCACTAATATATGAATAACAAAGGAAAGTATGCAATGGGGATGGGGGGACCAGCGCGAGTGGCCAGGGAGGGGAGGTGATGGGTGACCCTGGGGGATTACAATGATGTGAAATACATATGTAAATAAATTATTAAAAAAGAAAAGCTCATTTTTGCTGAAACTATAAAGGATATAGGCATTTTCAGCATCTATTGAATTTAAATCATGTATTTTGTCACTGAATATTTCAATTAAATTTTTACCAACTTATAGTTTTAAAAAAATAAAGAAGGGATTTTGGAGATAGTGCCCCTCTGACCCACACATTTGCATGCTTGCCACATTAGTTTTTCTCCATAGATACATATTCTTTAATGCATTATATAATGCATTGGGGCATTTTTATTAGTCTCAGATATGCATCACTGAGAACTAACAAGTGTACAGACTACATTCAATTCCCTCAAAGTTCAATTCCACCCTTCACTCAACCATTACTCCTGTTAAAATTCTCTCTAGCCTTTAATTTATTTTTTTACTCTTCACAATAAAAGCTTTTTAAAGATTAGTTTGTCTATCATTTGCATGCCTGGCTAACCTAGGGTTTACACTTTAGTCCTCCACGTGTGCACCTGCTTCACTCACCCTCTACCATGCCTCCCAGGCAAATGTGCCATCACCTTCTATCCCTTCTCCCCTGACTCCCTCTGGGGTAACTAGTCTATTTTTTACATAGGCTACGAATTGTTTTTGTTGGGCTCCTTAGTTTTAGCTGCCCTGTCCATAAATGCCAAATAATGGAGCCAAACAAATGCCCAGTGTCAGCTGACTGATAAGGCAATTGTGAAATAGATACTCAGGTGAATACTGCTGAGTGACTTTAAAAAATGCAATAGTACCTTTTGGGATGAAATGGTTGGGCTTGGGCCCTGAGGTGATTCCATGCAGCCCCTTAGTTCAAGGGCTGGATGCCGTCCCTCATCTACAACTCACTGCCCAGGATGTCAGCGGCTGCAACCACTCTCTGGCAGTGACATGCTCAGCCGAAATCCTGGCCCTCAGGAGCATGAGGAGAAAGAATATTTGCTAACCACCTAGAAACTTCTGCCAGTGCCTCTCCGAGCTCCAGGACCACCTAGATACTCATTATCTCTGACTGGATGCCCACCTGGCAGCAATCAGTCCACCCTCACAGAGCGTCTCACCTGAGAAGGCAGTCTCAGGCGCAGTGCCGGGTGGAACAGGCTGAGGCAAGAACGAGGAATGAGACAGTAATGGCAGTGAATACAGGGATTGCTTTCCAAGAACTGTGGTATAAAGAGGAGCAGAAGAACAGAAAAATGGAAGCAGGGAGAAAAAAAGTAAAGTCTAAGCCGAAGTTTGGTTTAAAAAAAATATAATAGGCAGGTGATATTTCAGCCTGCTGGGCTCATGGAAATGGCCTAGGGGCAAAGCAAGAAATGATTCAGAAAAGAAATTCAGGCAGAGGACTAATGTTTCAGAAAAAAATAACCGCAGGAGCAGAGTCCTCAAGAGGATAAAAGTGGGTGAAATACAGTGAGCAAAGAAGATAGTGGCTTTGGGGGGATGGGAAAACAGACAGATCTGGGCACAACTTGGAGGCAGGACAGCACACGGAGACCCAGCCTACTCACGCCTCTGACCATCAACCACCTGCTCCAAAGGGAGAGGAAAGTAAGAAAGATGAATCCATGTTCGAAAACAGGACAAACACCTCCCAGATGGAAACAGAACAAAAATGCTCAGGCAAGAAGGTTGAAGTCATAATGTTTATGGAAAAATCCAGAAAGGACAGAGTCCTGGCTGGGATTTCACCCCCTCAGGGGTTGAAGACACTCAAGTTCCCCATAAGAAGTTGGAGTCAACCTGACAGTTTGAAAACTCCTCCTGTCTCAGGAGTGAGGCTGAAAGACAAAATTTTAAAGTCCAGCTGACTTCTCTTGCCGACATGAGTTTTAGGGCCCAGAGAAGGGGCACATAGATGCAATCTATAACCAAGAATTGAGCCAAGCTGCCTGGTTGCTGTGTGACTGGACTTGCAGATCCACAATATCACCTGAGGGCAGGAATTCCAGGCCTTAACTATGGGGCTTGGCTTCTAATCCAGGTTCTACTGACAGAAAACAATGATCTCATGGTCGGAAGCATGGGGAGTGATAGAAAGAAAAATAGTAAATGCCTCTAAATGCTGCTATCTGAGTCTGCAAACCCAAGTTTCAAAACCCACAGCTAGTAAGAAAGTCAAGAACACCAACATCAGAATGTGAATTGACTATCAACTGATTAAGTTTCATCTATGGAGTATGAACAAAAGTATTATTGTTACCATTGGCATGACCAAGGACCTACATCTATGGCATCTGCTAAAATGAGCCAAACGTGCATAGTATAAAAATCAGCAAAAATGAAACAAAAAAGGAGATCAAAAACCCGGAAGTGAAAAATAGTCATCAGGGTACAAAGGTCCTAAAAGATTTGGATTCTGAGATACCTGAAGGGAGGATTTGTGATTCACAAGGTCATAAGAAAAGAACAGCACACAGTATAGAGAGCAGAAAGGGCCTGTGTGCTTGACTGCCTGCAGGTTGTTGCATTTGGGAGATCCGGTGGGTCTCTCAATGGTTTCTATTTTTTTCAGTAAACATTTTTCTCTGGAAAAAATAACCACTGTTCAAGCTGATATATATTATTGGTTATGGGCTCTCACTTATAAATATACATAAACAGATTCTTCATTTTTCTGGAAAGGAGATAGAGCAGCCTTGTTCCAGCATTTGCCCTGAATTGTCTATTTGTCTTTCCTGTCCTCTTTGCTGGAAATTCTGATCCATAGTTCTCCTCAGTTACGAAAATCAGCGAGACTATGTATAAAGTGGCCCTTTGTCCCAGATAACCAATGCTATTGTCAAGTGGGGGGCTCTTCACTCCTCGCCTCTTGCACAGACTTGGCCAATGGAAAACACGGGCAGATAATCAGAGGGAAGGATGGAATCCACAAAGATCACAGATCTCCTTCCCTGCACCCATCTGACTGAGGGCACCACTCTGGGCTCTGTCTCTTGTCCAAAAGCCAAAGTTTCTGTCAGGTACTCTCTATGCCGACCTTTCTCTCCTTGTTACAATGACCATGGTGCCCTTCCGGTCCTTTCCTGGCAATGGTGCCTCTGATGCAAAGTAGAGCACCAACCATGTCTTGTGGTACCCTACGTGCTTCTTTCGCAAACAGCCCTTTTATAATAGTCACCTCAGATTGTCCAGTGTGACCTGCCAGCTGTCTCCTGCTGTGCCCTGTCAGACACATGCCCTTCCCTCCTCCACCTAGTACCACATCTTCAGGTGCTATGCTGAAGGCCTCCCTGTACTCATCCCACCGGAGGCTTCAGCTCTGTTTCTGAGATTGCAGGGCCAGTAGGACACCCCCATGCCTCCTTCCCCTCTTATATAATGGAAGTCTTAAGGCTGCTTCTGCATATCTGAACAGGGATGCTGTAAGAATCAAATCATGGCAGGAGTGTGAGAGCATAGGAAGAAACCAAGGATAAGACACTCAGAGCATAGTGCTTGTGCCAGCTACCACTAGAGTTCACTGGCTACTGCCATTTTGGTGGCGGCTCAAAGAAAGATGTTGATGGCCCTCTCTCCTTCCCTCTCCGTCTCTCACCCTGCCCATCCCTCCCCCCCCCCCCCCCCCCCCCCCCCCCCCCCCCCCCCCCCGTGAGCTAATAAGCTGCTACCTAAACACAAGCATGTGTTGGGTAACAGTGGCAGGTGCCTCAACTTGCTGCTTGTATACTCCAATCAACCATCACTTTAGTCCAAATCACACCTGCCTTCGCAACCCTTCCCCCACACTGGTTATGTCTTCCAGCGCTACTCTCTTCTTTACTAATTCTTGGCTGCCAGGTCAATCCCTTAGCCTCACTGAGCCTTGTTCTTTTTTGTTAATAAAATGATAACCGTGAAGATTAAATGGGAGGACAGATATGAAGCACTGGCTCGGGTGTCCTTCCCTTTGTGTCCCCAGCCACAGGGTGAGGTGCCGCCTGCATGACCTCAACTGGAACTGGCAGCCATGGCTTAGTTTCGGGATGAAGGCAGAAGCTGGAATGCCAAAAGATGGACGGACTCTGGGACGGCTGTGGCCCAGAGACTGGGAAATGACAGCATGCTCAGGTCAGGGAGGGGACAGTGTCTTTGATTGAAGCTTACTGGAAACTGCACACTGGGGGTGGGACTAACTGGCCACAGAAACTCTTCCCAGAAGTAATCCATGTGATTTGAGGACATTTTACTGATGAGATTATGATACTAAGATGCCATCAATGAAGTAGCCAACCTAAGGCATAATTAATGCCGAGCCACCTATAAACTTGCAAATTGTGACAGTCTATGGATGTCAGCAGAAGTGAAGTTATTGGGGTAAGAGAAATAACATTTATTGAAGAAGGATTGATATTAATGGTATTATCGCATGGGGCTTGGCAGCTTATACCCATCATCATATTGAGGCCTTCATCGCATGAAACCTTCTATCAACTCCATCCAGTGAGTACTCAAATCCATGTTTGACTCCAGGGGAAACTGAGACTTCAATAGCACAGAGCTTGTAGGTATCGGATCAATCCCTCCCACTCTGGGGAAGCTGACAGCTGTGTACACAGGGTGATGTGCAGATGAGTAGTGGGGACAAAGCGAAGGCCACAAAATTGGGGATATGAGAAGTACATCGACATTCTTAGGTAACTCAACAAACTTTATATTCTGAGTCACCATTCCATCAGGGTGGCAGAAATTGAATCACTGCCCATTTGGATCCCTGCCTGGTCCCTGACATGGGGTTAAAGCTGAGTTCTGACTCTTAAGAAACAACAGGCCCCAGATGAAGTGTTTCATGCCAGGTCCCAGCAGGACTTTGCATCTCACCGATTTGCAGTCTTGACCTCTCCTAAAAGTAGAAGCTTCAGTTACCGATGTGGAGGCCTGCTCTGCACTGGTGTGGTCACAGCCCTGCTGGACGCCCCAGCTTTCCTTGTAGGGAAGGTGGATTTCTCTGGAATATTTCTTTTCTTGTCCTGCCCTCTTTCTGATTCTAAAACCCTTTTCTGTGAACGCTTGATGCCTTTCTACTTGCTGGCTAGACTATGTTAATAAAGAAAATAAGAACACTAAGTTTGTTGGAAGGGTTTTGCTTTTTTAATATACCTCTATATGGTTTATATAAGTTTATATGCTTATAAGGTGCCTATGGTGCCGAAGTATGGGTGTAAGAAGTGTGGGGTGGGAGGAAATCAGGTCTTTATCTGGCCAAGGGGTAAACTATTCCTGCCTCATTGGTTCATGCAGGTTACGCTAGAGGATGGAGGTATCTTTGTTCCATCTGTGCAGACCATCAAGTCCATTCGGTCTCTCAGTGTCTGGATGCACAAGAATCATTCTGTTGCTGTCCCTGACCCTCTGGCAGCTCAGAAATTAGCATGAAGTTTAGACGTGGAGGTTTTGCCCAGAGAGACAGCTTGTCTCTGGAGTTCTGTGCTGCCTAGCCTCCTGGCTGTGGCTGGTACTCAGGTCTCTTCTGCTACTGGAGTCTGTGATCCCATCTGGTGGGTGTGCTTGGGCACAGGCCACATGCCTCAGGGTCACACTGGTGTCATGGACTTATCACTCTCCTTTTGTTCTTTTCTTTGACCAGATGTAGAGACTCCTGTTCTCACTGGCAGGGAAGATAGACGGGTAGACCTGTTCTCAAGTCCCTCGAATCTTGCCATGATCCTTCCTTTTCATTTTTACTTGGTTATTTTTTATAGTCCAGAGGTTTGGGTCTTTTCTCTTTTGCTTTTGACACCTCTCATGGCATGAACCCAGCAGTTTAGGTTGCTCCCATGGGTTCTCACACCATGTGCTGCTCTGAGTGGGCTGGCTGGCACTTCATGGGACCTGTCTCTGGCTTCCTTTTTTTCCCTGATTATTTTCTTTCACACGTTCAGGACTCTGTCTTGGCTCTAAGGGTGCTCTATATCCTCAATATGAACATTGATTCTCCTGGCCTTGTTTGTTAACAATGCCAACTGCATGCTGGGTAACACTGTAGATGCTTCCCATGTTCCCATGGTAACTTTTGTTGGCTTTCCTTTTTGAGCAGTGCCCATGCCCTTGATGTCTATAATACCACCTTTTGTGTGGGTTCGTATGACAGTGGCCAAAGGAAAACACCTCCATGTTTTCTGAAAGGCCTTCAGTGCACATAGCAGGGCCTTTCCCCTCTCCCTTCCTGTTGGTTATTTCAGCTGCTTACCAGAAGATGCTGGTTCCCAGTCACTCTTTTTCATTCTAAGGAGGCAGCTTTTGAGATACAAAGTTAAGAAGAGTTTCCATTTTTCCTTGTTTTCTGCTATCACATGTCTTCCCTGAGCCAATGAATACTTAACAATTGACCTATTATATGATAGAAGGAAATTTTAGGGGGGAAATGGTAATTTTTTATTAAGAATCTTTATTTTTATACAATTGGCTTTACTTCTCATTTATTTAAAGTACAGTAAGAGCTATAACTGCAAAGGGTCTAGAACCACCCTCACTCCATCTTCCATCTATTATGGAACATATTTTCTCTGTGGACAAAAACAATAACAGAATTATTTACAAAAGGAGCGAGTCAGGGAGGGCAGAGAGTAAGGTTATTCACAGGCTTACCTGTACCTGGAAAGCTCCACAGAGCAGAAACCAAGTTCCAAGCAGAAGCCATAATGGTGGTTTCTCCACAGACACCCTTTTCCACCATGGCCTAACTGCCTAAAAGTGTGAGTTCTGCTTGGATTTCTGCTCTCCCCAACTCCATCTATGAGCCTGGGGGTGGAGTCTGGGAAGCCCCGCCTTCTATTATTGAGTTGTCTGTGAGCACCAACCACTGGCCTGTAGACAGCTCCGCACTTTTTCTCTTAACATCACTCCCATAGTCACTGCCAACATAGAGAGCAAGACTTAGATTGACCTCTAACGTTGGTCTGTAAATGGGACAAACTCATGATGCCCAATATTTAATTCTTTGGCTCTATGATGCCCCATCTCTTGTTTTTCCATTACTCTTTCCTTGGCTCTCACATTGACCACCAGATTTTCTTTAGGAAGAACATAGTGCAGTAGGTTCAGCCTCAATTTTCTGAAATTTGTGTATCTATTCTAGGCTTGCTTCCTACATACTATGCCCAGGAGAGGTTGACTGAGTTGAAGTGTGCCCCAAACACCTGAGATTTGGATGTTTGGTCAGCTTCAGGCATTTCTGCTTTTTTTTTTTTTTTTGAGTTTAAAAGAAAAGTAAACAAAAGCATACACATGGTTAAAACACACAGTAAAATATAGCAAGAAAGCTAACACTTCATCATTTATCTCCCTCTTCAATCCAGTGCACCCAATTCCATTACTCAGAGGCAAACATCCTTAGCAGCTGAAGTCTTTCTAGAGACATTCATATAGCACACATACAAATTCGCCCCTCAACTTGCAATACATTTTGTACATTGCTCTACTCCCAGAACTTTATACTTCATGGTACTTTTATTTACTATGTTCTGAACGACTCCCCTTAGTCCTTGTATTCAGATCCTTCTATCATTACTATGCAGCTAACTGATACTCCTAACCTTCTCCTTAGCCCTCTACTCATCGTGCATCCATCTTCAAAGGACATTACCTTCTTCCATATTTGAAATCAACACTGTCTGAAGGCAAGTCATTACAGAATTATTAGTTTCATGCCATTAACAACCCCCTTGAAAAAATACCCAGCAAACATAGTGGTACCTACCACAAGCATGTGTTTCCTGTTGACAAGCTGAGAATAAAGGCATTCAAGTCTTTTGAAAAGATAGAGGCCTAAATTTGTTTCCTGATTTTATTTCTGTGCCTATAAATCTATGACCATGTCTACCACAATGTGCTACATGCCTACAATTGAGACTGTCTTGACTTCTAAAACTGGAAGCTTAAGAGGACTGTAACTCTCCCCACAGGAATCTGAATTCCTATCCCTAAACAAACAAACTCAAATGCCGCAATACCCCACCAGAATCGCCCAGGACCCAGAAGATTATCAGACAGCTCCGCAGGTCACACCTTCCCCCACACTGCCTACACCCATCCCCACTAACAGAAGCAGGGACCAAAGAGAAATAAAAGTCTCATTCACAGTAACCCCCTGCTCTACGCCCCCTACCCCCATCCTGATTTCTGTTTCTGGATGCAGATTTCACCCCTCACAGGCATTTATTTTGTTCCCTGAAAAACCTGCATCCTAGCTAGCTCTGGCTGCCCTCTTTGTCTCTAATGCTCTAGATTAACATAAAGTGACCTATCCTTTAAGGCTAAATGGTTTGTATTCTAATCATGTGATGTTTTATAATCTTGTATCAGGATGGAAACCCTTTTGGAAAGGAAATATCAGTCACTATATACTCTGTGGTGTGGAAAGGAACTCTACTCGTCTGAAAAAGAGTCTTCTAGCTCCTGATTTCTTGTCCTGGAGATGAGGTGGGACAGGAGTGGACATGGGCTGTCTGTCTGGAATAGTTCCCAAGTGTCCTGCCAAAGAATCTGGGACTGTGTGGGCCCTCCACACCTCTTTGAGGAACTGTGAGAAAGACAGACTCTTAAGGAGACCCTGGGAGGAAAGAAGTGAATGTGAGTTTAGTCAGTCATCTTAAACTCAAAGTCCAAGTCATTATTTGGGTCCATTTGTGGTGAGTACTTTGAGGAGTGAAAAGTATACACCAGAGAAATCTAACTTGGTCTGAGGGGCTAAAGGAACAACATCCCAGAGATACATTTTAAAACGTAGCCCTAAATTTGAAGTGTGGCTTTACTGAGAATATGATAGATGGTCATTAGAAATTTCCTTCATATTTATGATTCACTGGTTCGCCAGCTTTGTGTTCATGAGCTATATCTATATAGCTATATAGATATATATAATGACATATATAATGAAAGTAAACGTATATAATGACATCTATAATGAAAGTAAAAGTGAAAGAAAATAACAAATTCCCATTTAAAACAAGGAGTCAATCTGAAATTGCAACGAGCTGAGCTGGGCATTTCAAACAGGTTCTTTGGCATTACCTTGTTGGACTGACTCTACTTAGGCCTAAGCGAACTTCTCAAAGCCTTAGGAAGACTTATGTGTATGTGGAAAAGGAAAAGGAAAACTCGCTTTTTGCCTCAGCAATAACTATTTCCTTAATTAAACTGTCTGGTTTCATGAGGGACAAAAACATCATTAGCAAACCTGTTAATGAAGTTGAAAAAGGAACCTTGATCATTCTATAGTGTTTACAGCAGCTAGAATTTATATTGCCTTTTTTTAAAAGTTATTATTGGTAATTATCTTATTACCATGGCTCTAACTATTATTCCTGTAGCTTGTTAGTAGGATAAACTAATAGCTGGATGGTAGTGGGACCTATGAAAGGAGATTTCTTGTAACATCTGAGCTTTAGAAACTTGTAGCCAAAATGAATGATTTAGCGTCTAGTTTAAAGACGCCAAAATGAATGATTCCATTTTCCAAGCTAAGATCGCCATTACATTCACTTAATGATGCCTCAGTTATTCATGAAGAATATCTAAGTACTAATGCAACATTCCAGGAAAAGTACTTGTTTCTTGTATTGTAAGTTTATCTTGTAAGTTTATCTCTGGTTTTCCTATAGCTATCACATCCTATCTGTAATATGCATAGTAATGTTCACCAATGTACCAACACCATAGTCCCTTGTTATCATTAGGCCTGAATTGATGGCTACTAGCTATTCTATTACCAACCAGCAATTGGTCAAAAATGTATTGCAACTAATGGTCAACAGAATAAATTAGCATTTGTTTCTCTCTCTCTGCTCTATGCTGAGAAAAATTATACTCCTAGGTAGCAACTGACCATATAATCTTTAATGTCCCACAGAAATTGCTTTTTTTGATATATAACTTGCTTTCACAACTTTTATAAAAGTTTGCTATCTGAAAAACAATTTGGGGTCACTTGCAATTTGCAAAACCTGAAAAACAATTTGGGGTCACTTGCAATTTACAAAACCTATGTCACTTATGGAAAGATTTCTTTTGGCATTTAGCAAAAGGAAATTAAACAAGACAAGTCTCCTGTATCCCCAGCCTCTGAACAACCATCTTCCTACTGTCTGCTTCTATGAATTTACTTCAGATAATTTATATGTGTGAAGTCATGTAGTATTTGTTGATATTTTTCTGTGACTGACTTATTTCAATTAACATCATGTCTTTAAGATTCATCTATGTTATAACATATCAGGATGTCCCTTTTCAAGACAGAATAATATATCATTGTCTATACAGATTGAATTGTGAATTTATTCATCTATCCATGAATGGTTGGGTTGCTTCTACCTTTTGGTTACTCTTAAAAGTTCTGCTATAAACACGAATATATAGATATTGCTTTAAAACCCTACTTTGAATCATTATATATGTAAATCATTTATATATATACTTAAAGGTATTATATATATATAATAAACATATGTGTTCATCCTACACACATAGAAATATATGTATGTCATATAGATTGTTATACAACTATATACATTTTTCTATATTTCAAAGTGGGATTTCTGTTTGATGTGCTAATTCTTTTTAAGTTTTCGAGGTGCTGTTATACCACTTTCTACAGTGGTTGTGCTACTTGATATCTGAACCAACAGCACACAGGGGTTCCAATGCTCTACCTTCTTGCCAACACTTATAACAAGTGTTGCTTAACAGCAACAGTAGTCCTTTGGGAACCCAAAACAACTAATATAGTGATCATTTTTGTTATGGAACAGTATTTTGTGTGTGTGTGTTTGTGGATGTGTGTGTGGAAAATGCCAAGACAGACTCAAACCTAGAAAACAGGCTGAAGACTTGCTACTTCATAGGCTGAAGCTGTATGATAGCAAAAGAAAAGCTTAGAGAGAAATATCCCCTCAAGAAGTTATTTGGCCCCAGACCTAAAGGACAGGAGTGGAAGGTTTTGTTGTTTGGCATCTGTGGATAAGTAGCCTTATTCAAGCATTTTCGCCACACAGGGGCTGTCCTTATATGTTATTTTGCATGGCAGGCATTTCTGAATTCTGAAGGAGTTTATCCTGTCGAGCAGGAGAAACAGAGTAGCCGACCTAGGCAGGCCTGTGGACAGACTTGATCTGGCCAGCGGAGTGGCTGGCCTGGAGACCATCATTTAAAATTTTGAATTAGCTGACAAGTTTTTAAATGGAGAGATTTCATGCAAGAATCTTGATTCTTAGCTTTTCCAGGAAAGCCAGTAGACCTGGCAAGACTGGGCCTACATCTCCACATGGCAACATTGGATGGAGCTGAGTAGCAGCTGTCCTTTTAGCCTGAGCAGGAGCAGCCATTTCTCCATAGCCCCACCTGCCCCAAGCCTGGACAACTTGTGTACACCTGGCCACCAAGCAGGAGCCTCCGTGACTTCCTGCAACGTCCAGACAGAGGCAAGGCGGGAGGCAAGTTGAACTCTCAGTTGTTGCTGGGCTATTCACTGACTTGGACTCTTACTGTGCTAAAATCATTCAGGATTCTCTGCTTCTTGCTTGGTGGAAAAGGAAAGGATGTGAGGCTGGTCTTAAATAAATGAAATACAAAGACATTACAGAGACAGGAACATCTCAAAATGAAATCACAAAGCAAATGCAATATTTTTCCTAAGCTGTTTGGCCTTGAACTTTTTTCCCATGTGAAGAAAACTAACAAAAAAGGCACCCAAGAAATATTTGAAGCTAAGTCTCTGTTTAATACCAGAGAGAAATGGGGGCAAAAGGTTACCTAGTCATCTTACAGTGGCAGAATTCTTGAGTTAACATAAATAGAAATAGATATAGAAAATGAGGACCATATGGTTGGCTAGTTCAGAGCCTCTGTGTCTGTGTGTGAGAGAGAGCGAGTGTTTGCGAGGCCACCCACTGAGAAAAATATTCAAATTATTATATCTCAGCCTATCAATTCCTCCCTTTTAATTACTAAGGCACTTGGAGAAATTTTTTTATACTTTCAGGTAATAAATACAAAATACGTGAAAGAAAAAGGAAAACAACCCTCTTTTTCTCTCTCTTGCATTGAGTAATAAACAGGAAAACCTTTTGGAAGAACACAAGCTTCAACCCCAAACATGGTCTCACAAAACACCCAGCTAGAGGGGGGATTAGTAGGTTCTGCCTTTTAGACTGGACTCTTGACTCAGTTGGCTTGAAGGTGGGAGCTGACAGTCCCCCTGGATGACTTGGGCCCTGGGAGAGGGTCCCCAGCACAACCTTGCTGTGGCCTAGGCTAGAAGTAAGTTGATTCCTGCTCCACTGGAGTTTCAGGGTCTCAGGGCAGAGGGGTCTCAGGCTGGGAGAGCTGGCTTCTGCTTCCATGTGGGTCAGGGGTAGGTGTGAACTGAGGGGAGTCCCCCCCTCTGGTTTACTCCCACTTCAACCAAACCTGTACTAGGAAGGAGAAAACCAGGCACTCCAACAGCAGACATACAGGAGAGGAGAGCTGCAGGTCCAATATACTCATGACCTGGTACAGTCCCAAGCAGAGCACAATCAGAACCACAAGAGAGAGGGCTGTGAGACTAACTATAGTGGTAACCTGTCACATAGCTCCACTTACGACATCTCTGGTTCTAGGGAGCCAAACCTCTGGTCTAGAGATAGGTACAACGTGAGTGTGGCTCCCTCCTTTTCCAGTGGGGAAGGAAAGCCTCAGAGATGTGGCTGCTGCTCCAGGGCAGAACTGTAAACCATGAGAGAGGAGATGAGCTGAACCAAGCACCTGCTGAAGTCTGTCCCCTCCAGGGAACTTCTCCACTGCCAATGATTGGGAATTGGGTTCACAATGCCAGATGCTGGAACTATAAGGCTCAGAAACAGCATCATGGGACAGACATTGGAATGGAGTAGACAGCCAACATGAATGAGGAGGTATGGAACACACAGGTCTGGAGAAGAGGAGGCAGTCTCCTCCACCACAGAAAGCGCCAAAATCAAGGATCCTGGAGAAATATACCACACACCTGCCCTACAAGAGGTTCCTGATGTGCTCAGCATCAGCATGGCTGGTTGCCTCAGATTCTGGAGATCTGAGCAGCCTGGTCTGCTGCGTCCCAGGAGCCCAGGGCCTCAGCCTGGACAAAGACATTACTCCAGTGAAAAAAGAGACCAGAGGGCCAAGCCTTGACCACAGACTTGGAGCGAGAGAGGAGTTGGAGTGACTAGAGGGGGGAAGAAGAAAAAAGGGAGATGGTAGAGGGATACATTATTGATGAGAGATCCATACTTTTACTTTGAACAAAACATACATATATGCATATTAAGTGCTGTGTATATGCATGCACTCTAGACACATACCATACATGTATAGGATATGTACACTGTGTGCACACATGTGCATGGTATCCTTACTCTCTATAAAGCACCTTCCTGCTATACTAGGTGTCAATGAACATTGCCCTCTACTTGAACCTGTGCGCTGATAAGTTGGGCCAAAGTGAGTCACTCACATAAGAGACATGATCTCACAAGCACTATTTTAAGTCTCCACCATTCCTCAGAAGTCATCACGTTTCTAGAAACTTCAGCCTCTGCCTCTCAAATGGGCTCACTGAGGCAAGGAGCTGGTCCTACCAAGGCGCCAAGGGGACACTAGCTTGGGAGTCACGGACCAGGGCCACGTCTCAGAGAGGTTGTCATGCTCACCCGGGAGACAAACACCCACCCAAAGTGAAACTCTGCGAAGGACAACACTTGGAGACTGTATTACAGTGAACATGGACTAGAACTGCACCATGACTCACTCGTGTAGCTCGCGGGAAGCCAGAGCACGGGAGAGCACAGGTCTGATGACCTCGCAGTGTTTTCCTTGTTAGCTGCAGGGAAGAATGACGTCCAGGAAAAGGTGACGTCATGATTGCCTCACTTTCATTATTCTCTCCCAAATGAATAACCTTGCACTCAGGATGAGCTCACTCACTATTAGTGGAATAACATCTGGTGAGTGCGGGGTCCCCGGCGGGATGCACTGTTGGTTTGTTTGGGACTATATTTAACCAGCAGAAACACGACTATTGTATGTACCACATCAGCGAGAGAAAGAGAAAAAAAAAGTCAGGGTAAGGAACTACTTCTAGAAGTATTTGAACCCACGAGATTTTTCCTCATGAAGCAAGGCGTTAACCTGTTCCAAAAGAGGGCCCCGCCTGTGTTCTGTGGCGAGGCGCAGATGCCTGCCATAGTTCTCTAGGTTTATATTTCAGATCACGCCTACGAATCTCTCTCCTTCGATTTCCCTTCCCATTCTTAATTTCCAGGCAGCCCTGCCACACTGGCAATGGCGAATGTGGCAGTGTAGTCCATCTAATAGGTTTACTGTAAATGATGAATCACCCTAGAATCTAAATCTAATGAGTAATGCTTAAGTCAATTTGGTTTTAAACAATGCAACATAGCTAAGGTCATCAGCTGCGCAGAGAAAAGTAGATGCTCAGAACACACTTGCCGTTGGTCCTAATGGCCATGAAGCTAGAATACTCTAGAATTGGCTGTGGGCCCAAGTCTTCAGGGGAATCACTTAAAATCAGGACATGAGGAAAAGGAGATAAGAATATCATCCCTTCAGGACTGGGGGAAACACCCTTCAGTTTAGGCAACTCTCTATGTTTTACCCCTAAAATGTAGTAACACTTAATTTTGAAGATGCTAAAAAAATTCTTATTTTATTTAAAAGCCTGATTATGAAAAGAATGCCTATGTACTGAAGAAAATGTGGGAAATATGGAAGGGCATAAAGAAAATACAATTTATTTCAACTTCCCATATCTTTTTGTCTATTGGGCTTTTTTTTTTCTTTTTATAATCTGAGCACATGTAAGCATTTTCTCTTGCTATTAACTATTCTTCTACAGTTTCATTCTAAGTGGTCATGTAATATTACATCAGGGCTGTAGCATAATTCATCAAATCAATTCCCCATTTGGACACTTAGTATACTCTGATTCTCTTGCCATTATAAACAAGATTGTGATAAAGATCTGTGTAGTTAAATTATTGCCCACCTAGGTGATTGTGTCCTTGGGATAAATCTGCAGAACTGAAATGGCTGAGTCACAGTGAATGGAGATTTTTAAGGGTTTCAGTACCTGTGGTGGATGCCTTTATGAGGAGACAGGAGATCTGTTTCTTTCTCTGCAGGGGAGGTTAGAAATGCTGTCCCAGCCCCTCTGCCTAGTCTGCCTCACTGCTTCCATGTGAAGGAGAAGGCTGGAGCCCCGGGAAAGCACCCGTGCTTGTCCTGCAAGACCTTCGAATGTTATCTCACTCAATTTGTGCAAGGATCCTGCAATAGGCTCGCTGACTCAATGAGGTTAGACAGCTGGAAACAGTGAAGTCAGTGTGTGGATCTGGACTTGCAGTCGCAAAGCACCTTGCTCTAAATCACCAACTTCCAGTTTCTGGAGCCATCATTCATCCTTTCATTTATTCAATCATTCCAGACCCGCTGTGAGAGTCCTAGCTCTGGGCAGGGAGACGCAGTGAACTATCAAAGTTCTTGGCCTCTGTGACCTTCTGGGGGGGGGGGGTGGTGACAGACAGACAAGTCCAAATGTAGTGTCAGCAGCAGTAAATTCTATGAAGAGCAACTTCTATGAAGAAAGATAAAGAGAGGAAGAGGGATAAAGATGGTCAGGGAATAGTGTCACTTATATATGAAATAGATGTCAAAATCAAACCAGTAACAACCCTAGAACTCTGTAGAATCAAGTCTATGGTAGGAAGGGGAGGAGAAGTGTGGGGAGGGGACCCAATGAACTGTTGGAGGATGAGAGTGCATTGATGGCAGGTGTGGAGTGGTGACATCCACTTAAAGGGTGAGAGTCTATACTTTCAAATCATATTCAGAACTGTCAATGGATCTTTCCTCAATGGAAACACACAAAAAGAACAAAACCCACACACTCAACTTATTAAAAAGGTGTCCAAAGAAAGCCTTTGCGGAGTGGCGAAAGAGGGAGGGGCTGCTATGGGTCACTGAGACTAGCATGTGCCTCAGGTGTTGGGGGGAGCTGCAAAGAGGTGCTGGGGTTGATGTAGGAGAGGTTCATGCTGATCTGGGGGTCTGTCTGAGCAGAGCCTGAGGTGTTGGGAAGGAGAGGTTGGCAAAGAAGCTAAGGCTGGCAGTGTGGGGGAGTTTGTGTCACCTTCCTGGTTCAAAGGAGAAAAGATGACTACACCTCATTTGATGCCCCTGTTCTTGAATTGGCCTTAGGTGTCTCGGAGGCATTAAATCTCCAGGCTCTGATGCCCAGGGCCAGTCCAGGCCAGTGTATCTCCAGACTCAAAGCAAAGAGTTCAAGTCCTTGGATCACTCAGGCAAATTTCAGAGGACGAGTGTGCCTGTCCCTTACACACTGCTCTAAGCAAGTAGGAAAATAATGTATTTCACTGAAATGATCTTGTAGAACTGGAAAAGGTTATTTTAAAGTTCAAAATTATGTGGTTATTAATCACTTCAGAGGACAAAAACATCTATCCAGAGACCAGCTGTTTCCTGGTGTCACTGAAATTTTTCAGTTCTGACTTCCTTTCTATTCCTGTGAATATGACTTTTTAAACTCAATATAGGGTTAAGTTAACTTATCATGCATTATTCAAAATGGAAATGTCCCAACATGCCAATTTCCAAGTTATTAACAATATAATTTCTGGGTAGGACTTACCTGTTGCAAAGTGGATAAAACAATACTCATCACACATAGAGAAGAGAAGCTGAGAGCTTTTTATTGCTCCAAGGTACGAACCCTTAAATTCAGTGCAAGAAAAATCTAGCATGATCTACCCAAAAGAGACCTCAATGTGGGTACAAAAGGACACCTGTACCCGGATGTTTACTGCAGCACAATTTATAATTGCAAGGTCATGGAAACAACCTAAATGCCCCAAAACAGAGGACTGGATGAAAAAATTGTGGTATATATACACGATGGAATATTACTCATCAATTAAAAATGACAAATTGGACGACTTCATAA
>PVHY01002104.1:0-113727 GCA_004024945.1 Uropsilus gracilis | reverse complement strand
ATCATCTGGAGCTGGGAAAGTAAAGAGGATGTGGTGTGCGGGAAGGCTGCTAGTTTGGCAATAGAGTGATAGATCTGAAGCTATTTTAAGATATAGAATCTGTATTACCGAGGTTTATGATCTTTTTTTGTCTGTGACTGAAGCTACCTTCACCATGCAAATGTTTACTCAGCCCGCTGTGCACACAAAATGCTTTGTGTGAGTGTAGTACATATCGGAACGAGTATCCTGTGGGATTTCAGGGGTGACCTCCATGTTTGGGTTAATGTGGGGGCAGAACAGGGACAGCATGCGCCACCTGGCAGGATAAGCTGTCAAAATAATCAGCAGAAGCAGCACTCACAGCAGGAAGTAGTAAGGACAATAATAGTGCCTTGGGAATTCCCAGAAATGGGGGCTGGGCGCTTGGCTTTCACTGGAGAAAGGGGGCACGGGAAATTGAACCATTTTAAGATGTAAGAGGATTCATCTGATATCTGGCTACCTGTTCGTAACTTTTATTGCTTTCTAGGCACAAGATGAGAGTTAAGGTATAAAACATAGACACTGAAGTTTCTGATGTTTAATAACAACCAGGACCTTGGACTGAATGTTCAGAAGTTACCTGACTTCCTGCAGTCTACATTTTGGTCAAGACTACACAAGACCATAAGTTTCTAAATATTTCTTGATTGTGCTGGACTGAAGTGGCTCATCATAAGATCAGAAGCTTTTTGAGTTGACACACAAATCTTAAAGAAGGTATGATCTTTTGTGATATTCTCAAAAAAGAAAAACACCCAGCCAAGTAAGTGTCAAGAACTATCAGACTGGCAGGTATTGTTGAATGTGGTTTCTTAAACTCCCCAGTTCATCACAGGAGATGGGCCCTGGTCAATGATTATGGCATTCTGCATGATTTCTTCTCTCAAATCAGGAGAAGACACAGTACAGACTTACAAAACTTCTCATCAGTCATGCTACTACTCTTACATGCCACCATGCTTTTCACAAAGTAGAAACAAGAGAAAAAGTCTTTGGCAAGCCTTATATCTTGGCTAAGACGGATTCCAGGTACAATTTCTTGGTTTGTCACATCACAGCTCATTGATACAGAGTTAATTACTAGATACCACATGCACTATATATTGCAGTTATGTTCTGAAGACAAGCCAGTGGCATACACAATTGTTTTTCATTTTGTGGAAGCCTGAAAAGAAGGTGTGACTTGTCCATAAGGGAATACCTGTAAAGGACTTATAAGTATTCCTTTTGGACTATGAAAACTGTCATATTTGTCACCCAATTTAAAGCTTTATTTTCCCATAATATAAATCCCTCTAGTTTTAACCAATCCTTCTTTTAGTCTACTAGATATGCAGACACAAATTCTGTGGTTATGCTGTTGCAGGAAATTAGAGAAAAGCAACAAAAGGAAGTGTGATCTTATATTCTTCCATGAAGATTATCAACATATTGTGAGAATAGAATTTCTGGAGTATATATGTGGGGACCAGGATGGAGAATCAGAACAGAGTTGAGGGCAAAGGAGAGGAGTAACTGACTCACAGAAGCAGCTGGAAAAAGAGTGACTCAGGGACAAATGGAGAAGGTATCCTTTTTCTCAAACATTCTAGAAGAAGGTGATTTTCAGATGCTAAAATGGGAAAGGTGCTGGTTGGGGTTGGGGAGGAAAACACTGATACCATTGTCTACAATACTTTTTCCCTCTTCTCAACCCCCTTTTCCTAAATGGCCCTAGTGCATTTACAAGTATTAGTGAGATACTTTTATCTACCATGTATTTTTCTAAAATTTTACTTTTTTATTGACGTAAAATTGGTTTATATTATTAAATATGTTTCAGGTGTACAACATTGTAAATCAAACTCTATGTACACTACATATATTTGCCACCAAAAGTCTGGTTTCCATTCTTGCCATATAGTTGATTCCTTTTTACTATTTTTACTCACCTTCTCTGCGGTATCAAATATTTTAGACTTGTTGTCTAAGAGTTTGTTTTTGTGTTGTTGTTTGTTCATTATTTTTTTTAAGTGGCCCTATTATCTAGAATATTTTAATAACACCATTTGGAAATAATACTAAATTGAATTAGCATCTCACTAATCTCAAGGAAACAAAATTACAAGTCTTTCAGGTGTCAGGAAAATCAAAGGTACACATTGTTCTTCTTGAAGGTAAAAATCACAATCGGTCATTTATTCTTTGGGAAAATTTTGATGCTTTTAGAATGATTTCAACTTCCACTTAGGAAGTTAGGTTGTTTTTTGGGAAGAGATTAACTGTTAGGTGAAGAGGAGTTAGATATTTCTGTGGTGCAACCAGAAAGGGCAGTTTTTATGAAGTTAATATATCAAACTTTTGTCAATGTGGCAAAAGAGATTTTCCCAGAGGAACATCTTACACTTAAAGAAGAGGAACATTGCACCAAGAGAGACCCAGTTTTTTGGGGGCTGAGACTGAAGCACCTTTTTCAGAGACCAACACAGACTTTATCAAAGGGCACAGAAGGAAAATCACGTTCTCTTGGGTAGGTGGTAGCTTGAGAGAAATTTTTGGGGCCTATGATCCTCCAGGCTGCCAATTTAGTCAGGGGCACTGGGAAGGGAAAGAGCAAAGTGGCATAGAGCTATGTGTATTTGACCCAGGTCATACGGAGGAGGTGGGATGTTCCGCATAGTCCAGGACCCCAGGAAGCAGGCAAGTAGAAAAGATACTCTAGGATACACTTCACTTTCCCTTACCCATCAGGATTGGTGCTGACTCCAAGAAGTGTACTGACAGTGGGCAGATTGCCAAGTCTCAGATGTGGGACCCCAGAAAGGAAAGATAGTGTTGGTACCACAGACATGAACCAGGCCCCTTTCCTAGCATATTTGTAAAGGAAGCAGGACTCCTCCATGCACCTCCTCCAGCTGGTTCATAGAGTAGCTGGAAATATGATCTCAATATCTATAAAAGCCAGTAGATACCAAAACCAAACCTAACTAAACAAACAAAAAACCAAATTTGAGCCCCAGTATCATTCCTACAAAAGGAGAAATAGTTCAACTCTCTAAATTCTTGATCTGGATACTTTTTAAAAGGAAATTTTAAATTAGCAAAATGGGAAGACAAAAAATACAATATGTGGCAACTTGAGACATAAAAAGGACAGAACAACTCTCAAAAATCCAACCACAAAGACTTAGACAATAGTATCTTACTATTAGATAGAGTTCAAAATTGTGATAGTAAAGAAAGTCAAAAGAGGGGGGGAAAGGCAAGTAAAAGTGATGCAAAGGAACTCTGAAAAGCTACTCAGAGATACAACAAAACTCAGAAAAAATGAATGAGCTCAGAAATAAAATGAATGAAGAATAGGTAAAAAGTAAAATCTTCTAAGTAAGAAAATAAGAGACTTCAGTATATATAGAACACTAGAGAAAGCTAAGGAAGAAGGATAGACCAAATAGAGGATCAAAACAGTGAACTCAAAGATAGCAACAAGAAATGATTCAGGTGGAAGAAGAGAGAAGTAAGACGTAACATAAAGATAATAGGTGTTCATGGAAGATGAAAGAGAAAGAAGAAAATACAAAGTTTATTAAAGCAAATAATAGTAGAAAATCCCCAAACCTGTAAAAGGAACTGAATATACAAGTTCATGAAACTAACAAGACACTTGGTTATCTAAAATGTAGGGAACCCTATACCAAGGCACATAGTAGAAACTAGCAAAAGTCCAAGACAAAGAATTCTGAAGGAGATGGAATGGGAAGAAATGGGTTACTTATGATAGTACTCTTGCCAGCCTTTCATTATGTTTTTTAACAGAAAGCCTATATCTCAGAAGAGACTAGAATAACATATTCAAAATACTCAAAGATTAAAAACTGCCAATCAAGTATTGTATATCTTGCAAATATCTCAGATATGAGGGAGAATTAAAGACCATCCCAGGTAGACAAAATTTGAGGGAGTTTGTCAATGCTATACCTCCCCTATAAGAAATGTTGAAAGGTGCACTCTATCTAAATTGGAAAAAAAAAGTGAAAGTCCAGAAAAACTGAGCATGGAATTAGAAAAACAGACCACTAAAGACAAAATAACAATAGCATATACCATATATCAATTGCATGTATAACCTTCATATATCAAACAATCATCCTTAATTTATTTGAATTTTAAAGGGATTGAACTCATCAATGAAATGATAGAGTTACCAGGTGGCTTAAAAGACAAAATTGAATTCTATGTTCTTTACAACAGACTCAGTTAAACTAAGAATGCAAACATAGACTTAAAGTAAAAGTGTGGAAACTGATATTCCATGCCAGTGTAATTATTTAAAAGACTGCAATATTTTTGTCACACATACTTCTATACTTAGATAAAACAGCCTTCCAACTAAGATAGTAAGAAACACAGATGGACATTACATAACAATAAAGGGATCGATACTACAGGAGACAAAGCAATTGTATATATATTCATATATATGTGCACTCAACATAGCAACACTGAAATATGTAAAGCCAATAGAACAAACCTAAAGGGAGACATTGGCAGCAACACAATAATAGTAGGGGACTTTAGCATCACACTTTTAGCAGATAGATAGATCATCCAGATAGAAAATCACCAAGGAAATAATGGCCTTAAATGACTCATTGGATGACATGGATTTGGTAGTTATTTACAGAACCTCCACCACCAGAAACCAGAATACACATTTCTTTCAAGTGCTCGTGGAACACTCTCAAGGAACATTGGAATACAAAGTAAGTATCAGTCATTTGTGGGGATTGAAATCTTACCAAGCATCTTTTCAGATCATAATGGTTTAAAGCTAGAAAGCAAAGAAGAAAAAGGAAAACACCCCACAATCTTGAGGAGCATAAACATAGTCAGTTCAAAGAAAAGGGAGAATATGGAAAGATTTCTGTAATGTTGTAAGGTCCAGGCTAGAGGTGGCATTCACTTATTCCTTTGATGAATATTGTCACGTGACTACACCGAATGGCAAAGAAGCCTATACATACAGTCTGGGAGGGCATACTTGTGCTCAGAATAAAGTAGAGAATGGACTTCTGTGGTTTGTCACAACTACTGCTAGCAATCTCTGAGAACTGTGCTTGGTAATATATATGGTAATATATATACACTGCTTCATTTAATCCACACAACTCCATGTCTGTGGCCCATCACTTACAATAGGTATCAGACATGTACTCCTGGCATCACACCTACTATCTTTCAGCATGAGGACATTATGAGTTTTATTTTATATACTTAAGGTTATATAAAAGTTTCAACTTAAAGAACCCAAGCATCAGAACTCTGAATCTCCTCTTGGCTCTAAAATATTACTTTTCTACTTTGTACAAAAAAGAAATATTACCAAAACTGTATTAGTGGTAGAGGATGATATGGACCATTCACTCAACTTTAGCTGTAGGAGATGATGAGACACAAGAAAACTTTTGCAAGATGAAAAGAATCGAGAACTAGTGATTCATGCCTTATTACTTTCATTTCTCCATATTTTTGTTTCATCACCTTCACCATCAACAGCTAGTTTCTAAAGTAAATATGCTTTTCATATTTAAAAAGATCTGGTATGTTATATTAAAAATTTGATAAGATCAGAATTCAGTACTTTAATTCAATATGAATTTTATGCGTATGTTTCCTATATTTTCTATATAAATCACCTCACACCCATGCATACTGGTTAACCAAAACATAAATTTTAATGTCACCCTTTGGTGCCTACTAGATTGGATAATTTATCAAGTTTTGTCTCTTTTATTTCTTACATGTATCTATTTATTCCTTTCTCTCTACTCTTTCCTCCTTAGAGTCCCACAGTAGACTTCTGTTTTCTTCATGTCTGATCCTGGTGTGTTCTAATCCAACCTATAAACTGCACCAGACAGATATTCTCTAAAACATAAATTTGGCCATGTACTGTCCAGCTTCTATGGCTCTAGTGGTTCCCTGATACCATCAGAATATAAACCCATTTAACCTGTTTTACTGACATTGTCCACCTCAGCCCCTACCACATCAAATCATGCAGACATCTAATATGTCACATGCTCTCTGACTTTGGGTCTTTCTGTGTTCTGTTCCCACTAACTTAGCTAACTGTAAGTCTCACTTTCCATATCAACCTAAGCAGGAACCTGTGTTTGGTGGACCAAATAAGGAATCAATTGCCCTAACTATGTGCTTCCCTAAACCTCTGCTTTTTAAATTTTTCTTGGGATTTATTTCAGGCTCTGGTACTGATCAGTTGATTGTCTTTGTAGCTAAGCTGCAGGCTCCTTAAAGGGTAACTTACTGTTTAGTCTCTGGTGCCTGACATTAGTCTGGCACAGATGGGCCCTCAATATATATTTCTTGAAGGATGAACAGAAGGGTAAAATGTTTTGACTTAGCAACTTAGCCCTCCATTTTGTACCAAGAAGCGGCAGGAATATATATTTACTCTGATGTCAGCTCTGTTGAGCCTGCCAAGCCATAAAGCGAACAATTCAGGGCTCTCTGACTAACAGAGATGATGGAAGTAATTGCTTGTTCCTACTGCTTGAGCCCATAAATAAGTTGAATGAATCATGGTTATGTTCCTGGTATGGATGCCATGAAAATGGTCTAAGGATTCCTGGCAATGCTCTCAAATTTCAGATGGATTTCAGTGTTGGCAGTTTGAAGTGTTTTCTGGCACATGATTTTCCGAGCACCACACCTGGCAGAAAGATAGGCTCATAAAATTGAACCTGATTGTGTTGGACAAGTAAACGGTGCTTCTGGTAATTTAAGCATAAAAGCGCCATTTAATAGTGTCATTCACTGAGGTACATAGTTGTGACTAATGAAGTCATATCTGAGGCGGGTGTGAGTCCACAGCAGGGTTATGGCCTAAATTTGACTGCTGGATACATGTCCAGTGACCTTTTCATATCTGGCAAACTCTATTCTGAAAACAGATTTGATCTTTAAATTATGACTAGAAAAATCTTAGCTGGGCAGAGGTACCCGCCCATTGCCTCAATCCCAAAGAGGAGAATAATGGTCCCTGTCTTTTAAAAATTACAAACTGTCCTTTGAATAGGTATATTCTACCTGATGGGTAATTTTTAAATTGCATGAGCCTTCACTAAGAAGTACTGTGTCAGCTGGGAACAGGGTTCTGCTGTGAATACTAAAATCCCTGGCTCCATGGAGTCACGAACAAATTGAAATCTACCTTTTTCTCTTGTAATAAATTTATAGGTAGAGCATGTAGAAAGCAGCTTCAGAGTGCACAGGGACCACTGTGGGTAAACCAAAAGGTGTCAAAATACTCATGAAGGAGAACTTATTTGGAAATAGGCTCTTCACAGATGTAGCCGAGATGAGACATCCTTACAAGAAGAAAGACATTTTGAGAGAGTCACAAGGAAGACATCTGTATGAAGAGAGCTGCAAAGGTAGTGATGCTGCCACAAGCCAAGGAAAGCCTGGGGTTGCCAGCAGTAGAGGAGGTAAGAAGGGATTCTCTCCTCTGGGCTTCAGATGGAACCTGGTCCTGCCCACACCTTGATTTCAGACTTCCAGCTTCCAGAGCAGTGAGGGAATAAGTCTATTGTTTCAAGTCATTCAGATTATGTGGCTTTGTAATAGCCACTCTAGGAGACTATTGCAGGGACTCAGGTTCTTTTGTTCAGCTGTGTTTGTTGTCTAGTACTTACAAAATGGCTGCTTACCTCTAGTATAATGCCTCAGTTCCAGTCAAGTAGAAAAGGAAGGCCAACCAATACACATACCTGCCAGCAGACACAATTGCCTTTGAAAGGGTTTTCTTTATGCAACTTCTTCCTCTGGTGCATCACTACCCCACTGACAAGGGTATCTAGAAGCACTATGTTTTAGTTGAACACACTGTTGGCACACATTAAACTCAGTTTCTCTTAGTAAGGACGATGGGGGAGTTAGATAGCAAGGACTTTTTTTTTGTATTTATTCGTGTGTGATATAGTGGAAATATTGCTTTGTAACAATATGTTATAGGGGCAAAATGACATCAGCTCCAATGCCAATATAAAAATGGATGTTAAGACATCATTGGACATTAAATGAGATGGAAAAATGTATTTTTACGAAATCTCTTTTCATGGCCCTTGTCTCTGTGGCTGAGGGAGGTAATGGGGGTGGGTGGATGAGCCACTCACCCAGACTCTTGTTCAGGGAACAAGAGAAGGGATGGTTATAAACAGTATTCTAAAAAGGTGCTCCCTTAATGGAATATTTTCCCAGATTTTTTTCTAAGTTGACGGGAACAAGTTTGGGACTGATATGAAGTGTTTAGTGCTGTGATCTGCATCTTTTCCCATGGGACAGTTCTCAGCCTCTGATGATGAAATAATTAAGAATCATTTAACAGGGCTTCACACATCACTTTAAGATTGGGCACAACTAAAAGACTCTAAATGAATTGGATCTTATTTGCTTCTTTCTATAAAAGTAAAAATTATAGAATCTAAAAACTAGAAGTACACTCAAAGCTGTCCAACCAAACTTTCATTTTAGACTTGAGTAAGTGCCAGTGATATGTAAGCAATGGAGTCAGAGTTGACAGAGCAGCTAGAAAAGAGCCTTGGTCTCAGCTGTGAGTTTTTGCCATCATTCTTGTTTCAGTCACTATGCAGTTGTGTGGTTCATCTTTAGAAAGTGAGATCCTAATAATCCTAATAATTTTTCATCCAGCTAAATGCTGACACTCAATGAGGCACAAAAATGTACTGGCGCTAATAGCTAAGTGTGGCGTCTACTCACTG
Source organism: Uropsilus gracilis (assembly GCA_004024945.1). Lineage (NCBI taxonomy): Eukaryota > Metazoa > Chordata > Mammalia > Eulipotyphla > Talpidae > Uropsilus > Uropsilus gracilis. The sequence goes on along the minus strand of PVHY01002104.1, from coordinate 104,920 downwards.
TGCTTTTTATTTCCAAGTATGAAGCAAAAATAAATAAATAAATAAATAAAGCATCTTCTGGCTTAAATCACGAGGGTGCAACTTAGATGATGACTAATCTCCTAGCCTCTTTGAAACCCAGTCACAGCTTTCATGCAAGTCAGTCTTTCAACTTTGTTTATTCCATGATTAGAATTCCTAGACTAAGAAATAAAAAATGTGGAAAGCTCAGCTGAGTTTAGACACCCTCCCAAAGGGTGAGGAAAGAAATTTACTCATCTTTCTAAATAAAGAAATGTGTTAAAGTTTTGCAGTTAAGAGAATATCATGAAAGACCTTTTAAGTTGATGTATAACCTTGAATTGGTCTTTGAGTATTAGAGATACAGATGATGTTGTGTTGCTACTGTATGCGTGTTACAAAGCTAATGGAGTTAGACTGGTAAAAAGTATCACATAAAATAAAATAGATTTTTTTATTCAGTTATGATTAGCCATATTTATTTCATCAGTAAATGATATCCCTACAAATGTAGACTGGAAACATTCTGGAGGTTTCTCAAATAGTAAAAACATATCTACCATAAGGACTAGCAATTCTACTCTTAGGTATTTATCCAAAGGATGCAAAAACACTAACTCAAAGGGATGTATGCTCTCTCATGTTCACTGAAACACTATTGACAACAACCAAGTATGGAAACAACCTATGTTGCTCAGTGACAGGAAACTGGATAAAGAAGATGTGGTATGCATACCCAATGGAATACTATTTAGCTATGAAAAGGGGAAACCGTGCCATTTACAACAACATAGATGGAACTGGTAGGGATAATGCTTAGTGAAATAAGCCAGGAGAAAGATTAAAAACCAGATGACCTCATTCACATATGAAATATAAAGAAACAAAACAAAGAAAAAGACAAATGAAACCAAAATAAACCCTAGAAATCTGGCTGCAAAGTTGAGGCTACCAGACTGGGGAGATGGGTGTCAGGATTAAAGGGGGGAAAGGAAGATGGCCCAGTAGACTATGGTGGTGCATTATTGGGGCTTTGATGGTGGCATGGTATGTATGATAACATATATGATAACATATGAAGGTGTGAACTATACCCCTGAAATATACATCCTGTTATAAACCAACACCACCTCAACAATTTAATAAGAGAAAATTGTTCCCATGATATATGCAATGGTAATATAATGCAATTTAACCTGCTCACCAAGGGTACAAGTAGAAGTTTATAGTGGTTTGTAGTGACTTGAAATGCAGCACTATTTTTGAATTGATCCCATGAAACATGCATGGAAAAATTTGCTTCAAAATGATGTATATGCCAGTGCTCGGGGATCCTGTTCTCTGAGTCATTCACATTTTAGTTTCTATCCTACTGAATGAAGCATGGCCTCAGAGTGAGGAGTCATGAGACAATCTGAGGTCCGTGGGAGGTCAGAATACAAAGACTCACGGAGAAAATAACCAGTAAGCCTCTGGACAGGTCTTACTTCCAACACCTCTGCCAGGGTGACTGAAACTTTTTCTTCTATTTGTAACACAAAATCCATTTCAGTGGCTTGACGGGGAGGACACAAAATAGGAGGCAGGTAAGAGTCCCCTTTATCCCTGCTCCCAACCACCTCTCTGATAAGAAAATGAATGGCACCATTTATATTGTATGGTCATACATGATATTGCTGTGTCTGTTTATTGATTTACGTGTTTAGGGACTCTGTAGAAAGTAAGGAAAATAGTAACATGAATATCATCACACATTTAGAGTAATGTTTCCTTCTTCCACTGGACTGTGATGAAGCAAGGAGAATAGCAGGTACTGGCGCCTCTTCAAGAAGGCACCATCCCAGCTGACACTTTGCTCTCAGACATTTAGCCTCCCTAGCTAGCAGAAAAAGGAATTCCATGGGTCAAGCCACCCAGTGCATGGCCTTTGTTGTGGGGTTTATGACACTCTGGTATAGACACCCCAGAAACTAAGACAGATGCTGGAACCATGATTTCTTCGCTTTGGCATGTAGGTGGTCACATAATTGGTGTCTATGAAGTTCTCAGCCCATGTGTGTGGAATAAGCACTGTGTGTGGAATAACCATGAAGGCATGAGTCTGCTTCAAGGAGGGTGAGGGAAATGGGGAGTAGTGCGTCCCTGGATTGTCACTCACCCCAGAGCAGAGAACTGATTGCTCAATGTTCAGCTTCTAGTATGGAACCTACTTCTCAATGCTCGTTTGGTGAAGTGAACCAAGTATCAGGCAGAACAGGTGGCTCGATGCCAAGCAAGTGATCTTGGGGGAGGCTGGGGTGAGCAGCTATCTCCTGGTGCTTGGTGAGGCCTAGCCAATGTCCTTACCATCTGTTGGGCATCTCAGGATGGCAGGTGAGCACTGCTCTCTATGGTTCCTGGATTTCATGCCACTTGGTTATATAGTGTGCATCCTTCAAGATACATTTCTAGGACTTTTCATGATCCAAATGTGTTTTTCCTTTAATCGGCTTCAACATTTCTTCCAACTCAGAAGTGTTAGCCTGTTGTTGAATGACAATGTTCATTTCTAAAAACTTCCATTTCCTTAAAGACTGAGGAGAGTGCAGAAGCATTCTTTGTTCAGAAGGAGTGTTTGAGGCCAAGGTAGGTATTTCTAGTAGATTGCCTTTCTTGGGTGGTTATTTTAATCAGAGGAAAAAATAATGCTATTGCTGTGGATTAAAATATAATGTGTTCAATGTCGTTGCTACTGAGAATCAAGAACACAGAAAACCAAAACGGTAGTGGCAAAGATATAGGATGAAGTAATAGGCTCAACATGATATTTATGAACTGTGCCCATTCCTATGAGCTCAGAATTGGTCTGATGGTCTGCACAGTTCAGCTGTCCAGCTTCCCATCTGAAGTATTTTTAGAAAGAAACCATGATTTTTTTTAATGCCTGAAAATTTCACATGTCTCTGTTATCCAAACCTATGCACTAAAAAGGGCTACAAATTCCTTGAGACTCTAAGCCTTGACAGGAGTAATCTTATTCTCTTCTGACCCAAGCCCGGGACTGATGTTCTGCCAGTCTTGGACACCAGGAGACCTGGAGTTTGGGTGTGGTCCTGTCAGACCTCAGCAGGTAATAAATTTGACAGGTCTGAGGCCACCATACTGTGAGGGGACCCAGTGTAGCACATAGAGAGACTGAGGAAGAAAGAGAAGGGGGTGAAAGGAGGGCAGGGGGGAGGAAATGGAGGGAGCAATAGAAACAGAGAGTAATGGCCAGATTCCCCCCATGTCTTCCTGTCCCCACCCGGTCATTCGAGGCCTACCAACTGAGGCCCCAGCCATATGTAGCACAGAGACAAGCTGTCCTTACTATGTCCTGTCCAAATTCAGCCTCACAGAAGTGAGGCATCATAATATTAAATTGTTCTTGTAAGCCACTGAGGCTTGGAGTGCTTCATGATGCATTGGTGTGTAGCTGGAACACCATCTTCCCTGAGTAAAGTACAAGGTTATGCCTTAGGTGTTCACTTCACAGCATTCAATAATAACCCTTGCTTTCCAGATCAGAATTCTTTCCTTAGTGACATTATGCCTCCCTGCCTGGTATATAGTGACCAATGTCATATCATTCAGTAATAAATTATCCAAACTGTTGTACCATTTACTTGAAGCAAAAGTTGCCAAAGAATTATTTTGTGCACTTTTGGGCAGGCCCAATTAGCTTCACTGTACTATTTAAAAGAAAGAACTTATGTCTCTGTTTATGGAGATTTTTTAAAGTTGATATTAGGGAAAAGGAGACTTTCTATTAGTATAGGAATGGAACAGAATGGAAAAAAGGCAAACAGCTGTCGGCTTCCAAAAAGTACCATATAATATGTACGTGCATGTTATCTATTAGAGATACATGTGACATGATTAGCCGCTGACTTGCTCCTCTCCTTTATGTGGCTACCAGAATCCCTGCACTGTGCCTTGCAATGATTAGCACAGACTAAATTTCCAATAAATATTATTTATCACCACCCCTCCTTTTTTTCTTTTTTGCTGCTCTTTAATAGTTACAGATCTGGAAACCTAGCACCATTTAAAACCAAAGCATATTGTACCCATGCAGTTTAAGCCTTGGTCATGTGACCTACAATTTGTGGCAAGCAGTTAAAGAGAAATTAGAATTACAGCATATTGTTGGTAAGGGATTTGCAAGATTCCTCTAGCAATCTGCATTTAAAGGACTTTTATTATAAGAAGCTCCCATTGAAGGCAATTCATTTCCCTTGTAAAAGATGTATTTAGCGCATGAAATCGAATTTACTTTTAAAATTCACTCTCTATCCCCAGAATTATGTCAGACATATGGCATCAGTCATTTAATGTGCCAACAACCAGGGGTGTTTGTTTGTGTTTAGTATAAATAAATTACAAACATCCACATGAACATGTGAAAAGAATTCCCGTCAGATGAAGTCAATTGTGCTTTGTAAGTTGAAGGGTTCCTTCTACTAAATTAATGTCTTGTCTCCAACAGAAAAAGGGTGAGGAAATTCTGTCTGAGAAAGATTGTTGTATTTTCACTTGAATATAGATTGAGGGGTAGAAGAATACCAAATTAACACATCGCTCTTAAAAGGGCACAATTATTTATACACGTACTTTATGACTCAAGGAAAAAGAAGGTTAGAACCCTGGTCTTCAATTGCATTTGTTTACACTTGCCAGACTGTATCAGACGTCAGCATTTCTTATAATAATGTAAGAGGAAGTTTGCGCACAGCACACTGCTGACTGAAGAGGCAGGTGCAAATAGCAACCAACGTTGGTAAATTCTGCGTATTGCTTGACTCTAGTGATGCTACAAGTCACTCCAAAATCCATAATCAGAAATGACTGTGGGCCCTGTGGTGGAATGGAAAGGATATAGTGGGAATTTACTGTTGTTCCCTCCAATTTTGATTCCACTTTACAAGCTACATGGAGAGACCCTCTGGAAAACCAGTTGTGGGGGCTATGTGAGGTTTTTAGGACAGAGTTCAACTTTTCACTCACTTCATCACCAAGATGTTCAAAGAAAATTTATGGATGTGTTTCTTCTCATTCCTGAGATAAAACAATTGGCCCAACTTCTTTCCTTTTAACTACTTCTCTGACCCAGAGAGAGACAGCTCTCATCTACCCAGAGGCACTGTTGGAATTGCTTTCATTCTGCAGAGTACATTTGGATAGTGCTATTTATATTAGTTTTCTGCAGCAAAGTGTTATATATAGCTGTGAAAGCATCTACAAAGTGTCACAGGAAATTTGATTCACAGTGGGGGCAGCTGATCTAAATCACTTTTTGTTTCTCATAGTAAAGGCCCCCTCATAAAATCTATGAGCTTTTGCCAAGCTCTTCAAATAGTCTCTCAGCTACCACATGAGTTAGTTCCTGCCTCCGTGCCTCGGCTGATTGCTCTGGCTCCGTGGGTGGTTTCAGGGTGCACTTAGGGCTTTTATGTGGTTTTTTGGTTGATGGGACTGTTTCAGCCCCCTTGTCCTTATGGGTAGCATCTCCAATTTGACGGCTCTGATGAACACATACTTAGTCACTTGAGAGAAACATTCAGTGAACATTCCTTGCAATCTAAATACAAATTTCTCTTCTCTACCCAGCATGGAAAATTTTCCAGCTCAGGAAACGTCAAAAGACTTGGAAGAATTAGATCGTGTCTCATTTTAATGACTAAAATGCGAGCAAAAACATCATCCTCCTTCATGCGTTCAAATCCCTAAAAATTGTTGGAATTATACGAGGAAGGTAAAAAGGAAGAAAAGAAAGTTTTTTTGCATCTCCATGTTTCTTTGTGGGGATGAGTAAGCACATACTAAAAATCCTCAATGTCCTAGACTGGTTCTTGGAAACTGCAATTTTAGGTGACATGACCGATTTGACCACACAGAACTAATTTTACTGCAGAGTCACTGATACACAAAAGTTAAGTTCCTACAGCTTATTTCTGGTCACAAAACCATCATCAAACTTCTAAGTAAAGACCCCAAATACTCTTAATATTTAACAGCCATTTACATTCATTCCTTCATTTCACCACCTGCTTATTCCAGTTGAAGGTCAAGGGGATGCAGGGTAAATGAATTATCAGGGCTCTTACTCTGCCACCATTAATCTGTATGACCAGCACCTGTGGTATTGTGTGCTCCCATGATTGTATCTGCCTGTGTGCATGTGTGAGTGGGCTCACCTGGGCCTAGGAGGAGAGGCTAAAGGGGCAGTGTTACCCTAGGGGTGACAGGAAGGATGCCAGGGAGAATGCCAGGAAGGAGAGAGCAGGAAGAGATTGGGAGAACGTCAGAACAAGAACACAGAAGAGTGTGAAGATTCATGGAGGCTCCCCTGCCCCCCTGCTCCTGCTGCCTAGCCTATCTGTCTGGTGTGCCTGTATACCTGATTCCCTGAGAGAGCATTAAGGCCTGTGAAACCCACAGAGGGCTCCAACATTCTTCTTTAACTTCTAGAACTGATAATGAACCTACCCAGATTTGGACGCTTCCAAAACAGGTGGCCAGACCCCTTCATGGCTACTCAGGATCCAAGGGGGACCCCTTTCTGGACAAGATGCCCTTTCATCTTAGGACAAAGCACAGGTCCCCCACCCAACACACAGTATCTTCAACAGGGCCAAAACACCAATAAACCTGACACTCATGCCTTTAAGATGTGGGGGATTCCCTTAAGAAGCCACACACACACACACACACACACACACACACACGCACACACACAAGCCGGGGGGAATGTGTGCACTTCACAGAGACAGCGGCCCTGACTGAGTACTGATTTTTTTTCTTGTAAACATAATAAAACAACATTGAACAAAAGGGTGTTATTCGGGGCCTGCTGTAGTTTATTAAAGAATACAGCAGACAATTCAGCCCTGTCCACCACATATTTTTTAATTACATTTTTAATTAAGGTGTTATTGGTATGATTCAGAGGGACAGGCTCATATCTCCACAGAGGTATGTTATCACACCACCACTGAAGCACCCATAATCCTCTACCTCTCTCTTTCTCTTTGTTCCTCACTTCCATCCCATCTCTCTAATAGGCTTTATTCAGCAGTCATATACCCAAGCCTTTGTTTTGGTATGACTTGATCCATTCCTTCATTTTGTTTCCTTCAAGTTCACATATAAGCAAATCATTCCATATTTGTCTTTCTCCTTGTGACTTACTTTGCTTAGCACAATCCCGTTCAACTCTATCCATATGATTGCAAAATGGCCAAATATTTGTTGAGTACTTATCATGTTCTAGGTTATCTGGTGACAAAAATGAACAAAACATGTGTTGCAGGTTGGGTTCTCTGGAGAGCAGAAATGAATAGAATTAAGAGCACAAACTTTTTCACAGGGGAATAATCTCGTGAAAGCAGAAGAGGCAGGACTAGGCAGAGGAGATCATCAGAACACTGCAAAGACCTGAAAATGTCTTAGCTAACCCACCAGGAAGTCCTAGAGCAGACTGTCCATGGAGACAGCTGTGTGATGGCCCAACCCACTGCTCAGTTTTGTGTGGGGTCACCCCACAAAGTCCCTGACCTCCTTACCGCTGCCTTGCTAATCATTAACTAGGATCTTCTCCAAGGAGAGCTTGAATATGGCTTGAATGCTGAGATGGATCTTGAAGGAGCTAACAGCTGGAATTTATCAGGTGCCCACCCTTCTCTTCCTGGACAGGAAGGCCTTGATGAAGGGGGAGATGAGTAACACATCTCCAGTGTGCCAGAGCCTACCGCTTGTGCCACACGGGTCTATTTCTTCAAGTTGGGAACATCTCACAAGCTCAAGTGGACTCACTTCCTGACAGGGAACCTCGATAGAGGGAGGTTAGTGTGACAATGTAGAGACTCCCATCCCTGCAATTGGTCTCCAGGCCACTCATCTCCACTAGCCATTCTACTTTCTCTCCACCCTCAGCTATCACCTATGTTAGTCTTGGCAGTTTACTGAAGAGTCTGACTCCCTATTGAACAAACTTATTTTAGGCCTGTTGCCTGTTACCCTTTATGTGGGAAGAGTGCCAAGGGTACCGAATTAGGTCATGAGTCTCTGCTGTGTCCCAGGAAGCCTTCTTCCTTGCGCTATCATCTCTAACAAGATGGTGACTCCATTTATTTGCTATTTTATGCAAATGAAGATCTATCTCTAAGGGCAAAGGGTACAACTGTAGCATAAACTTTCAAGGAGACCCTTGTTATGTCCCTTGGTCAGAGCACACCCCCTTTAGGAGATAGGCATTCTTATTCTGCCAAATCAGTCATGGAGGCAGGAATCTATGGAATATCTCATTAGGTAACTGGAAATTATAGAAAGGAAGGCCCATTCTACTTCTATCCTTTGATGCATCTATTCTTCCTGATGGGAACACAGTGCTATGGATTAGTCGCTGATTCAGTGAGTGTATTGGGAAGTTCTTGGGAATATGCAACAAAAGTATGTGGAAAAAATGTAAATAATTATAAATAACACTGTTGAGGTCATTGGGCATTGGTAGTTTTGAAATATTCCTAAAATGTTTTATTGTTCCATTAAGCAGTGGGTCTGTGTCCACTACTCTTATGCTGGTGGCCTGGCAACTGCCTTAACTTACCAAGTAGCTAGAAATGATACCCTGTGATATGCCAGGCTTGGTCATAACCTACTCATACTCCCCTTAACCTCACTTGATCTCAGACACCATTTGTGAGGAAGCTCAATCTAGTCCACAAAGAGAGCTCAAATAGTGGCCATGTGTAGAGTTTCTGACTGAAAAAACAGTTGAGTTACCACTCACTAGCCAGTAGCAACTGCTAGATATGTGATAGCCTTCCAACAAGAAGTGCTATTTCCAAATATATGTCATCTTATAATTCAGAGATGCCATATACATTGTTGAGATTATTCACTGCAAAAAAGTATTCTGCTGGGAAAGCAAGAAGCAGAGAGCAGGGGAGCAGGGCTGCACAAGCCCAGAGAAAGGATGCCTCCTACTAACAGACAGGTGTATCAAGACCTGTGCCCTTGATCCCTTTTCACCCAAAGTGAGACCCCCCATAATGGAGACATTGTCCGCCTCGACTCTGTTATGACCTGCTCTATTTTTGCTTAACTTTAAAACCCAAACTTTGTCCCCTATTACTCAAAGCTAAGAAACAGTTTGAAAAAAAGAAACCAATAGACTTGGGCACAACTGAACATAAAGGAATAGGGAGAGTGAAGAGTCAAAGATAACTCCTTGTTCTTAACTATGGTGTTACCAAATAATGGTTACAAAGTGGAATAAAGGAACAGGGATGGGGAGAAAGGTAAATTGGGTAAAAAGAATCAATTATATTGTAATGGATGAGAATTAGATTTTTGATGGCAAACTTCTGTAGTATATACAGATACTGGTTTATAAGGCTGTCCACCTGAAATCTACCTATTGTTTTATTTATTTATTTTTATTTATTTATTTTGTTCTTTAGATCACAACCTCTGTGTTTTTATGGGACACCTCCCCCTCCCTCCTCCCTCCTACCTATTGTTTAATACCAAGGTTACTTTAATATAAAAACATAAATTCAAAAGCCAAAAAAATTATTGGTGTTACTGGCATCACTGAAAGGAAAGGAAGGAGGGGCCTGAAGTGGGGAGGACATAAAGGGAAGACAAGACCCTATGATGTATCTACAAGCCAAAGAACACCAGCAACCATGAGATGTTTCCATAAGACAGAGCAGATTCTCCCTCATAACCTCTTGTAGGAACCAAACCCTACCAACATTCTGATTTCAGACTCTGGCCTCCAGAACTGTGAGACAATGTGTTTCTATAGTTTTAAGTCACTAAGTTTGCAGTAGTTTGCTACAGCAGTCCTAGGAAAACACAGACACTTATTTCCTGAAGTTTATCAAAAGTTTACTCTGTGCAGTAAGGCTGAACTGAAATTGGGTCAAAAAGGGGCAAAAGCCTCCAACCGATAAGCCACAGGTCCGCCTCACCCGTGTGTAGCAATTGCCACTCAGAATGCAGTTTAACAACAGGGTTTATTAACAATGGAATTCAACAGGGAAAATGTAAAGCCCTTAAAGCCACAAGTGGCCAGTCATCTTACCCCACTCACCATTCTCAGTCCCAAAGGTTCCAAAGACAGTCCAAGATGGTGCCCTTTTGTCTCTCCAAACCTCAGATGTAGGCACTCTACAAAGTCCCTTCTTTCTCCATTGTCTTCTCTTTGCTTCTTCTCTCTTTAGCATTCCAATCTGCTCCACTTCTCCAAGGTGCTTCAAACTTCTTCCACAATTGCTGATGCATAAATCAGCTTTCCAAATCCCTGGCCATCGCCAGGTACCAGCTTTCCAGGCCACCTTGCTGCAGAGCCACACTCTCCATACTGGCTTCTCTTCTGCTGGCCACCATGGCTCCTTGCCACCACCAGCTCACTCTTCCAGGGAGCTTCTGCCCAGCCTGGTCACTCAGGCTACTCTTTATCTGCTTGTCATTCTCTTTTCTCCATTCCCCAAAAGTTCTCTCTGTCTCATCTTACCTTTTAATCTCTCTCTCTCTCTCTCTCTCTCTCTCTGCTTCTTGTCTTGTTCAACCCCTGTTCCAACTGCTTTCTCTGGCAGTTTAACTGCCACAGCCCAAGGCGGGGAGGAGCACCTAGTTTCACTACCATAGGAAACCGTCAACATTGAAACTCTCAACCTAATAGCTTTTGTTAACTTACTTAATCTTATCTCTCTCCCACACATCAAAACCAGACTTTTCTTGAATATGTTTCCAATGATCTTTGAGGTAGCACCATTTTTATTTTTCACATGAGGAGACTGAGATTCAGAGAGTCATTTGCTGATGGTCTATGGTCAATCAGTGACAGAACTAACATAAAACCTCAACAGTGTTAGGATCTAAAACCCATAAAGTGGAATCAAGTGCTTCTCATACTTGAATGTGTGAGAAAAACAACTAAAGATTTTGTTGAAATATAGATCTTGACCCAGTAGGTCTGGGGTGGGAGTTTAGTCTGTCTGTCTAACAAGTTATTGGAAATGCTCAAACCACACTTTGAGTTTCAAGGGCATAAACATCCTGCTTCCCTAGACGTGGCATCATGGTAATGTGAGTCCTTTTGGAGTAATTATGATGAGCTCTAGTTATGAAACTGGGTGCCCCCCCACCTTGTGGCAATTAACAAGGTGCTCTTTGCTCCTCCTCCATGGGGTGGTGGCAGTTAGCCCCTCCCCCCTTTAAAGATGCTCCTCCCCCATTGGACAGTGGCAGTTAGCCCCTCCCCCCTTTGGTGTGGCAGTTAAATTGCCAGAAGTGGCAGTTGGAACAGAAAGTTGGAGCAAAAGCAGGGGGGATAAAAAGGCAAGGAACAGAGATTAGGGGAACACAGAGACCTTTTGGGGAGGAGAGAGAACTTTTGGAAAGAGAAAGGGAGAGATATATTTTGGGGAATGGAGAGAAGAGAATGGCAGGCGGGTAAAGAGTACCCCGAGTGACCAGGTTGAGCAAAAAACCCCTGGAAGAGTGAGCTGGAGGTGACAAGGAGCCATGGTATCTGGCAGAGTGGCCAGTGTGGAGAGTATGGCATTGTCGCAAGGTGTTATGGAGAGCTGGTACCTAGAGATGGCCAGCAATTTGGAAAGCTGATTTGTGCATCAGCAATCCTGGAAGAAGCTTGAAGCACCTTGAAAAAGTCAAGCAGCATGGAACACTGGAGAGAAAAGAAGAAAAGAGAAGATGCCGGAGAAAGGACTGGACTTTGCGAAAGTGCCTACCCGAGGTTCAGTGGGGCAAAGAAACCATCATTGGACTGTGTCTTTGGCACCTATGGGACTGAGAATGGTGACTGGGGTAAGATAACTGCCACTTGTGGCTTTAAGGACTTTTCATTTTCCCTGTTGAACTCCCTTGTTAATAAACCCTGTTGTTAAACTGCATTCTGAGTGGCAACTGCTACACGCAGGTAAAACGGACCTGGGGCTTGTCGGTTGGAGGGCTTTCCCCTCCTTTCTGACCTGATTTCAGTTACATCCATATGGATTCACAGTATAGATGGTTGTGAATATTAGGCAGACTGTTCTGGAGAAGTCAGTGTTGGAAGTGTAGAGTTAGGAGACATCAGCCAAGAATAAGTGGTGGAAAATACGTGCAAGGATGAGCTCACTAAATACAATTAATTCAATTTAATATTTTTTCATAGATCATTCCTTTTTGATAGGACTGGCTAACAAGAAAAACTTAAATATTATCTGTGTAATGATTTAACTTTTTTTTCTATTCATAAGGTATACTCTCAAAACAACATTTGAAGATGGATGGACTGGGTAGGTTTAAGTGCTATAAGTCAATATTGCCTTGTGGTGAATTCAGTGAACTGACCCACATGCCCGATTTTGAAATTCTTACAACAAGAAGTTTAAGTGGATGCTTTCATGGTACTTCTTTCACAATAGAGTTTTGGCTTAATGGAGCAACTGGAGCAATTGGGAAAAGGCTGAAGGTGCTCACATTTTCTATGGCCAAGAATGAATTTGAGCCCAAAAGTTTCCAGATACTGGGATGCCACATACTGCCACATACCTAAGGACAAGCAACTGGAGGGAGGGAAACATCTTTATGTTAAAGAAAAAACTTTTCCTGAGGACTTGTGCAGAATTCTGGGATTAGTCTGGCTTTGTGAATTAGTAATGAAATTCACATTAGACTCAGATCTAGTATAAAGGATTACTTTACTTCATTTGCGTATTTTAAGAGCTAATTTGCAACATCTGCCTAAGTAAACAGAACTGACTTGAAAAGTAGAGAAGCAAAACCATGTGTTTGAAAATTGCATACAAGCACTTGATAGATTAACTAAATCAAACCCAGATGGATCTGTGGTCCTGTGGACTCACAGGAGTTTTCTTGCACACTGTTTGACAAAGCCCACACTATTCAAATCAAATAAAATCTTCAAGGTAAAGGGATCCCTATCTATTAACTACATGATTCAGGAAGCAATAGGTGGTTTCCACTGGCCTGGATGAGGACTCCAAGACCAAATACTTTCTATGTATGTTGGCTCAAAACTCTCAAAAGAAACTAGCCATAACATCCTGGCTTCTGGCTGACAAAATTTTTACAGTGAAAAGCTTAAATTATTCATTTGTGAGTAGTTTTTCATACTGATTTCAAGGAAGCATCAAAAAATTGAGCTGAAATCATCACCCACCCATTGGGAGTCGACAGAAATGTTTAGACTCTCTGAGGGATATTTATTTGTGGCCACAGAGATCTTGAGGGAATATATATGTATATTTTGCCCAATAAAACAGGAGGGAAAACATACCTGGGGACCAATATGAGAATGATTTTTTCCACAAAATATTCTAGGGGGACATCCTTCAGGGTGATTTAATAGTTCACTGCAAAGGTCTTTGATAGTGACCTTTTAAGATCAGGTGAACGGAGTTGCTCTCTGACCTCCATCGTAGGGTGCCACATTGCAATTATTCAATGATAAACTCGTTAATCCGGGTACTTGTGTTCTGTTCTATAAATACACTTGAAAGCTTAAGTCTGGGGATTCTTCTGAAGCACATGTACAGTGAAGCAAGTCACCCAGATTGAAACAAAGACATCAAGAAAAGTGCTGGGAAGACACAAAACTGATTTTGTGATCAGTTTGGTGTTACATTTGAATAGGAGGTTACAATGTCTGTGCAGTTCTCTATTTTTAACTTAAAAGTACATTCTCCTTCTGTAATTCAAAAAAATTCCAATGAAGGGAAAAACAAACTAAGTTTATGACATGAGCAGTTGTATTTGGAAGGAATCGATCAAGAGTCTTTCAAGATGATGGTTTATCTAGAAGTCAGAATGATTCACTGATTTATCTAGAGCTCAAACACATCTCACAGTAAAGTTTCTTTCTGTGAAAAGGACCATGCTAAGAACAATCTCTTGATAAAAACTTTCTGATGATTATTACAAAAATCTATGCAACTCTTAAAATTCTGTAAACATGAAACATTCTGTACCAAGACATTTTCTTGGCTTTCTTTTATAACTCCATGCAAAATCAAATTAGTTTTCACTTTGGCTAAATACTTCACCATTTGTGGTTGGAAGATGCCAAGCATGGTTTCAGTTATCTTCATTTAGCCATTAAAAGATAAATTGACCTTCTATGAATAGACAGAGTGTACATAGTATGGTCTCATTACAATCTTTCAAGCTGACATGCTAACTAAGGGGGACAAAAAGTTGATCAAGATCCTAGGTTCTGGTATTCAGTGCAATTGATGGTCCAGGAGTCTTCCTTCCCATTCTATCCCACTCATCCACACCTGGAGCTAATGCTGAGCTGACCCTATGCCTTGTACCTACCAGATCCTGCTGTTCTCTTATTAAACTGCAAGTTCAGGAGAAGCATATAAGGCTGATAAGAGGTACATGGTTTATTCTCCCTTCAAGAAAGGACTCAACACAATTAGCACCTCATCCTTTTCTTGGCACAAGTTCCAACCCATGCCAAGAAAAGCAGGGCAGCTGCACTCATACTCCCCACAGGCAGCACCAAATTTGGGACCACAGAAACAGGTGAGAGAGGGCCCTTTGCAAGATTTCAACTCTTTGCCCTGGTTGAGCTAACAGATCTGCTGCACCTACTTGCGTGTTCTGCTTAACCTACTCCTGTTCCTGTTCGTTGGCAACTGTTCCTTGTTTGTCTTATACACTTTCACATGCCCCAATCAAGCTTACATCTGCTTTCCGGGAAGTCCAGTCCATGACCAAGGGTGCCCAGTGGTCTAGGAAAGCAGGTAGTGAGGTGGGTGTAGGGGCCGGTTCACGACTCCCTGGCTATAATGAGGATCCAGTTCCTGGTGACAGTTTGGTGTACAGACAGCCCCAAAACAACTTGGCAGGTCTGGTGATGAAAACTTCACAGGTGGTGAGCTGGGCTAGGCTGCAGAGGGAAATGAAATGGTAAGTGGGATGATTCAGGCATTTGAAATGTGTGTAGGGGCATGGGAAGCACAATGATAGTGGAACTGGGTGATTGCATTTAAATTGCATTGAGAGTCTACAGATTGATCTTAAAGAAAAGCTGAGGGCAATGAACAAATTGAAAGCTAAGTGCAAAAAAACAAAGAGTCTCTGGTAGCTTTCAAAGACAGCTCGTCTCTGCAATGCAAAGATGCTCACAGGTGATGAGTGCACAGAAACGGCTAAAGATGAAGTCCAGGATTTGATACTTAGACTGAATAAACTTGAGGAGTAAACTTCAAAGATGGTGGAAAACTCCTCCCATATAGTCATGACTCTGTTTGGGGAAACTGAGTTTCTGACCCACAGGACAAGGATGTCTGGGTGATACCCCTGAGGTGTGACTCTTCAGCTGCATCCTCTGAACAGTGGGCATGTGCTGAAGAGGCTTCTCGTTACCATGAGCCGGCATGTGAGGGTGTTGATGGTGGCATCAGTAAGGTAGAAGGGTCAGTTCTCAGGCACGGCTCTGACCCTCCTTCTTCTCACCTCACCCTCACCCCGTCACTGTAATTGCATCCCTTTCATTGGTTAGAATAATAGCTTTTGTTTTACATATTATGACCGTCAACATTGTCTTTGATAAAGCCAAGGAATGTAGCATGATTATATATTTTCTCTTATGTTTTTTTCTTTCTGGGGTTGCTACCTAGTGTTTTATACACACACACCCCACTGTGGGAGTATACGCTCTTATACTCACCCTAATCTTCCCACAGAGACCTAGACCCTTTCACTCAAGTGAAAGAATATTGGGATCAACAAAAAGCCAGATATTGTGAGACAATGTCAGACCCAGAGTTCAATTTGACATGAGCATCTGGGGACAAATTACCATCCGTGTCCCTCTCCTGCCCAGAGAATACATGGAGGAGGCCTGGTAATAAAGGAAGTTCAGACAAAATCTGCTTTACAGTGAGGATCCAGAGACACCCTCCTCCCAGGTGGTCACATGTCTGGTCCCCAAGTATCTAACTGGGATTGATGGACTTGGCCTGGAGTAACCTCCACGCTGGTACCTGTCCTCACTCTCCCTCTGGCAGGAGGAGGCCCAAGGCCTTGCGCTCTATCTATAATCTCTGCTCTATTTTCAAACATTTACCATGTTCCCCCTCACTATTGCTCTTCCTGCCCCAGTACCACCAATGTCTCTCTGAGCTCCAGCTTGTTTTTAATCAGGTGCCCATTTTGTAGATACTTCAGCTAATTCAGTCTCCACACTTCCACTTAAATCTTCCAAACATTTATTTAACTCTCTCATTCTGCAATATCTCCCCTTGCAATCTATTTGTTCTGGAATTTCTGTTACTTGAAGATGTGTTCATTATCATTTTAACATCTTGGGAATGCAGATAAACTCCCAACCTAACCTATTTAACTAAGCTTCCAGTCCTTTCCTTATGTATAGCAATTACCTCTCTCTTCTCATTGATTTACATTTGTATTCTCAAGCATTGCTCTACTGAATTATTCTTGGGATCACACCACTTAGAAGTTTGAGGCATTTGTAATTAAGAAATACTTTTTTAAATTAAGAAATAATATAATTCTGTTGTCTGTGCTCTACACACATTAATCTTAATTTAAATTTAATTTTTAATCTACATTTTTAAATTAACAAAAATTACAGTGGAGAGTTAAGAGGTTGCTAGAATAAAAAAAGTCCTGCATGTTGGAATCCTATCTGGAAAGATGAGCAGAAAACAACAGCTCACATTTATCAAGAGCACACTGTGTGTCAGACACTGTGCTATCCACAAGGAAAAGGGAACAACCATTTTTCCCATTTAGATTAGGAGACTGAAATTCAGAGAGATTCTATATTTTTTCCAAGACTTATTCAAACTAATAACTAATGGGAGTGCCTTTAAAGGCAAAAGGTCTATCTCCAAAGTCAGTGATCTTAGTTATCAGATGACACTACATTTTGCAGAAGAACCTCAGTATCTAGGATTAGGGACGCTCCATAGATTCACGAGATCATCACTCATCACATGTGGGAATTCTTTGGATACCGGTCTTCTTCCTCCACTAGACTTGTGGGCTCCTTGAGAGTATATACCTGTTTGTCTCGGTCTTTTTTAGGTCACTCCCATGCAACACCCACCAAAGAATAAGTGTTCAAGAAAAATGCATGCATGAACACTGAATACTGGCTACTGATTTCAAACATTAAGGAGAAATCACAGTGTAATTTTGTGGGGATGGGAAGTAAAGGTACTTCTTACCTCTATTACTTATGGGGAAGGGAGCACATGGATGTTACTCTGAACTTGTGGAGACATTTCTTATGGTGTTCTTAACTGGAACCTTTAAAAAAATCATCAAAGTCTGGGTGAGTATCAAGTCTTGCTATAACGAGCCATGAACTATGACCAAAAAGGACAGCTCTATATTTAAAACTGTGGTGGCTGATGGGATGGTAAGGAGGAGGAAATGGCGGGGAATGAAGTTTACAGTTCTGTAAATTATAGCTTGTGGCAGGACCAATCTCAGCCAGAGGGCAAGTTAGCCAGGGGATGGTTTACTCACACTTGTATAATTAAGGTTGTACTTTTGGTGGAATAAAAAGGTTCTTATTTCCTTATTAACAGTGATGCCAACAAGTCATTTATTCCAAAGGGCTGCTGGGAAAGACCCCATGGTGGAACTCTTGTGACTGAACTCTAGTGACCCAACTCTAAAGTTGGGAGGAAACAAACAAAAATGGCCTTGTAAGATCACAAGCTTCTGAGAGAGAAACCCAGCATTAGACTTTGAGATCCAAGTCACCCTTCACCTTTGCTACTCAGAGTTATTTCTTTACCTGCTAGGGCAAAGTTTGGGGGAAACATCAAGAAATATCCTCTGAGATTTTAACAACAAATGAAGACTGTCCTCCCAGAGAACTTATGAAAGAAAACTTAGTTTTCTCCTAGGGAATGTAAAAACAGATGAATTTTTCCAAGATGTTCCTGAGCCATGAACAAAAAGTTAGGTTATTGAGTAAAGGAAGTTGAGTGACATCTATAGCTCTATCTATATAATGATCTATATCTACCTAGGCATATATGTATGTGTATCTTTCACTGAGTTAGAAATCTCTTTCATTGGGAGCCATGACCATTGATTGATCAGGCTCAGATTGAGGCTAGCTTCTGGGGAGTAGCGTCTGAGCGTGCAGATTCCTTAGTGAACCCCCTGAATTATGTACTGCAACTGACCTAAGTCACCTAGTTCATACACTTTTTTTAGGTAGATTCTGGAAGAGAGCAGTTTCCACTGTAGAAGCTGAGATGAAGGTTAGTTATTCCTCATCCCTGCTGCAAAGTCAAATTGAAAGCATCTGTGAAACCAAATCCTGCTACCTATGCAGACACCTATTAAGTTGATGAAATGCTAACTTTGTCATCTTTAATGCTCTGGAAACTGCCTTGAACTCCAGCATTGGAGTCTTTCATGCCTGTGGTATTCATTGGGTCTCCAGAAGTCCTCATAGTCAACAACTAGACCCCCAATGATATGGGTTCAAATCTCAAGCTCTACCTCAAAGGTCAGCCTTTGCTTCTTACCTTCTATTCATGCAAGGGATGTTTCGAGCTAACATGTTTTGATGAAATAATCCACATATTTTGAAGACTCAATTTTACCAACGATGTCCAGTCTCTAACATCCAGCATTCGACTAGCCAGTTAACATTATTATTAAACTCTAAAGATTCATTCTTCTTATTCAGTATGCCAATTAGCAGGGATATAGGTTGAATATCACCAGATACAGAATATAGAAAGAGCCACTGTTGCTGCCTCTGGCATGTGGGTTAGCAGCCCTGAGCTGAAGTGTTGTAGGGATAGTAATGCTTAACTTAAGGATATTTTACGTTTAGTAGAGACTATCTTAATACTCTCTTGTTCACCAAGGATAGCACCTGACCAATAGAAGCTGCTAAAAGTTTGCTGAGCAAGGTCATCTGAAGCAGTTGCAAACTGGGATATGACTATCTCAGGGGTGTTACTTATTCATACAGTTTTAAGATTTGATTATTGTAACTCTTGGGGTTTGTTTAGACTTTTCGGTTCTCTTGGGGTACACAGAAGAAAACTCACGGTTGGCTTTAGGTCCCTATAAAGTTTCTTATGGTTCTCCTGGGGAGATGCTAGGTGGGTACTCATGAGTACCCTGTGTGAGGTGAAAGTTTACATTGTATATTACAGAGAATTGCTTATATATTTGTAGGTAATATGCTTGTTTATAAAAGCATTTTTTTGTTTTGTTTTTACGGTAGGGTGAATACAAGCCAAATTATCCCTGCTACTGTCTTTCTATGAGTTGTTTTGGAAATACAGCTCTTCTAGATGTTGCTATAGAAAAAGCAGTGCTGGGGCAGCTGCACAGTGGCCTACTGTGCCACCCTTCTTCTGAGAAGAGCCAGATGAAGGGGCCACAGAAAAGGAAGCCCTCCTCCACCAAGACCCTGAGCTGATCTACAGATTCCTCATAGAACTCTCTCCTCTCCAATGATGAAATGGAGGCCCCTGGCCTCAAGGCCTAGGATGTTCTTCAGAGAGATGGCAGAGGGCAAAGTCATGCAGAGGTTCTTTTTTAAAGCTACTTGCATTTAAACTCATTTTCAAACCATCCCCAAGGTTACAATCCATGGGCAGTCTTCTATTTCCGACTTACTTGAGGTTAGAAACCTCACTCTTTGGGTGGATGGGGCTGTCTCTAATTAGACAGGCTGTTTGTGATAAACATCACACCTGGAACACATATTTTTCCCACACCCTGTCCCTGGAGAAAATGTGTGATGCACCTGTGCTGATAGGTATCAAGTTTCCCAGTTAGCAAATGTTTGGTTTACCAGCTTGGAAAGTGTTGAGAGCTGAACGTAGGGAACAAGAGAGGCAAACGAGAGGGAAGGACACAACCATATAGAGGCTGGGGCTGAATGAGAGTATGCATCACTTTGCAAATTTTAATGACTTTACAAGTCCTTATAAAGGTTTTTGACAAAGGAAAAAAGTGGCTCAGGCAGGTACAGTTTAGGATGCATTTTAAAGGAAGGCAAATGGTGAGGGGGTAATAAAATTGGTTAACATATTAATTTTTGAGAGCTAATTGGGGGCAGGGGGATAGCTCACAGGTGGTCACTATTTCTGTTAAGAGGGATTTTTATAGGTAAAATATTTTTGGAGGGCAGTGGCACCATCACATCTTTAGAGGATTTCAATGTTAGATTTTGTCTCCAGTTTGCCGGAGGCAATTAAGGCAAGATGGAGTCTGCTCCATCTCAACTGCACAAGCCCATCTTGTCTGTGAATGGCATTCCACAGGAAAGTACCCTGGTTTTGTGCTAAAGAGAAATCTGCTCTTTTGCACCTGAACTCTGATTTCCTAGGTCTGTGGCTATCAGGAACAGCATGTGTGCTTGCTCAGTGCCTTTATTTTGCCAATGAAACACCCGCCATCTCGATGATATTTTCAGTTCCTTGTATCATGTCTGTTTATATTGACATCCAGACATTTTAGTTTCACCACTGGCACAGAAATGATGTTTTGTGCCTGATTATTACTGTGATAATGGAATGCAATCACTTTTTTAGGCTAAACCCCTTATTGTCAGCCACAGCTCAAAAATTTCCTTTATGGAAGGTTTTTCTGGTAATCACCTATAGTTTCTAAGAGACCAGCCATTTAATATTGGGTGACTGTAGAAGATTTTGAAGAGCAAGAAGCCACCTATTCCTTGTTAAAACGAAATACTCATACCAGACATTTGACATTTATTTATGGCTCTGCTATTATTGGTTTATTGTGGAATCATATGTTACTCTATAATATGGACTAAAAGAGCTTCTATCATGATTTTTAAAATGTTTCTATGCTTCTGTTCTTAGGCATGAGCTTTGGGGAAGACAAGGATGGGGGCTAGTGCAGAGCAAACCCCCATGAACACACCCAGCATAAGGCATATATGTGTATATAATCCGCAATACTCCTATTCTATATCCAATCCCAGTTTCCAAGTGGGCTAGTGTCCTTATGTTCTGGGCAACAGGCTGAGGCTATGAAAAGGAGTACAGAGTTTGATGGGAAGATGGTAGGCAATCCCAACTAGGAAGCAGGGAACCAGGGTAGGTCTGCAGCATCCCCAGTCTTTACAACTGGGCAGACAGGACAGCTTTCAACAGAGCAGGAAATCTCTGGAGTCAGCCTCAGAGCTGTGCAAGTCCCAGTGAACACACCATCCATTGGTATTTAGAGT
Source organism: Uropsilus gracilis (assembly GCA_004024945.1). NCBI lineage: Eukaryota > Metazoa > Chordata > Mammalia > Eulipotyphla > Talpidae > Uropsilus > Uropsilus gracilis. The sequence continues at coordinate 83,640 of PVHY01002104.1, read as the reverse complement.
AAGGGGTAAAAAGGGGAATCATCCCCACCAAATGATTTCAAAATAAAGCAGGGACCTGGATGGTTTGAGATCACACCAAGAATTCCCCAGGATAACTCCTGAACTGTAGGTCAGGTCATTTAAAGTAATTTTATTAAGCTCACAGTAATGTAGCTTCACATGTAACACAGTCTTCTTAGACCCCACTTGTCATATTATGGTGGGAGTCCTGATTTCTATTAAAATATGATTGATGTATCTTGGCACTGTGGAACTTTGATAAATGTAACATAATATTAGCTCTTCAGATCATCTATCTTTTCCCTACGCCTGAAATATATTCTATCAAATTAGGTTAAGATCATGGTTTTCAGGCAGATTTGCAAAGCAAAGACAAGCTACATTTCAGATATTGGCAAAAGAATATACATCAACATTGTGTGTGTTCATATATGTAAACATGCTTTTGCTTTAACTGGTTGAAAGCAAAGACAAAGGAACACTTCACTTTGCACCCACCATTCAGGATCAAGCAGCTAATACACAAGCTGCAAATGAGAAGGAAATTAACAAGGCATCATGGTATTTGGTGTGCGGCTCCTATCAAGCTTATATTCAGTTTGCCATTACATTTGAGCATTTTAGTTTTTTCTCCCATTTTCAAAGACAGAAGTTGGCAGCTACTTTAGTGTGTAAGGAATGTGGGGCAGAAAATGCAGTGAACTGGGTTATTAATGTTGAGCAAGGATATCTTATGTGGCCTCATCACTGATGAAAGGATGGTGTGACTAGAGCTTGTTGTCCTGGTGGCAGTATTACTTTGGAAAGATTTTCCTCATTCTGGGAAGAGCCATTTAAGTGGCCTTGCTTAGTCACTTAAGTGCAGGGTGAGCTTACTGTTATTCTGGGAGAGGAGTGTCACCAGAACTTTGATATTTTATGTGTGTTTAAAAAGTTTTGCAGAAAAAGTACATACAGGTGGGAACCTATTTGGCCAAGCATGCCCAAGGCCATGTTACCTCCTGAGAAATGGCTTTGCACAGGAACTGACAGAGCTTCTCACTGAGAGGTCTTGGGGAACAGGAATGTCTGGACACAGGGTTCTGATCAAGAGCAAGAAGGTGGGGAATACCTTTACCACAGAGAACTGTAGTCACAGCATTGGCTTTGGCTGCAGCAGAAGCAGGAGCAGAGGACAGGGAGCACAGTCCTGAAGGAGGCTTCTGGACTATGCATCCTCTCACCTTCTCGAGAGGGTCTAGGGAGCCCACACACCTTTCCCCAAGACCGTCAGCCCTCAGCCCACTGCTTCCCCAGAGCCAGGCCTTGTGAAGACAGAACTTGAAAATGATGCTACAGAGAAGTTTTAGAGCTTTTTTTAATTAAATGAAACTTTATTTGAAAAAAAAAAAAAAAACCTCCTCCAATGTTAATGTTTTATCTACTTGAATACAATCAATTAACAGCATCTAAATGAAAACAAAATGTGATTACTTCAGGGAAGCTCAGGCAGATGCAGTGCTGCAGCCAGGAGCCAGGGCAAGAGGTCAGGGGCCCACTGCTGCAAGCTGTGTCTAGCCTACCAATGCCTCCAGACCCTGGACCCTTACAGAGGGACTGTCCCCCTTCCACAGGGTCTGTTGGCTAGGCTGGAGAGCACAAGGCGACAGGCCCCATAGGGAAGGGCCATTTAGGCTCCATGGTGACCAGCATCTGTTCACTGTGGCCATTTTCTTATTTTCTTGCATTTTCTCTCACTCAACATAGAGTCCATCCCTTTTTTCCCCTGAGTTTCTGTCTCTTGGAACATCTCCTTTTGCTGGTAGCACATGGTTTGCTCTCATTACTTGCTCAGGTCTTTGATTGCCATCTTGTAGTGACTGTGAAAGTGCCATCTGGTGATCAGATTTGGACAGACTTTGGGTGATTTCTTCTTGATTTCTAAGCAGTGTTTCCCTTAAGCAGTTTAAGCAAAGCTGCACAACATCCACATCCTCTGTATGAGGAGGATTTTGAGTTTCATCTTCCATTGTCAAGAATCATTTTGTGGTATGAATTTTCATGGTTTTGAAGATGCTTTTTTAGTTTCAAGACTTGTTGCTTGTCCTGCAGGTTCTCCACACCTGCCTTCCATTACAGTGTTGTCTGACTGTTTCTTGATTTCCCCCTTCAGGATTTTTAAGGGACACAATGAGGTCAGTCTGCATCATCAGTCACACCCTTCAGCTCAGCTTTTGCTGTGAAGTCAGATGATGTCCACGACAAACTGTCCCCTGTGCTCAGTTTCCAAATCCCCCTTATCCACAGGCTCTCCAAGGAGGGGAAGGAAAGGTCTGCGCAGGCCTTCAGCCACTGAGACAAACGACCTGAGTTTCTGTCACGATCTTTTCCTTCTGTGCGTGTGAGAGCCCAGACTTTCTTCCTCCTCCTTCTTTTATTGTACCTCTGTTTTTGGTCACAATTTCTGGGTCGGCTGGCTCTGAACATTCTGGAAAAATCAGAGTTTTCATTCAAAGTATCTATTTGTTTTTCAGAAGTTATTCTGTATTCTTTGGTGACTCTGAGATGGCTTCTACATCAGTGACTTGGGACAAGTTTAGAGAACTGGCTCTTTTGAGCCTTTTCCAGAAAGCCCTGTGCATGCTGAAGTGACAGCTGGCTGAGGGCCATGCTCAGTGCTGACAGAGTTTGCAATGTGGGTGAACTGATCTCTACCACAGGTGACCGTACAGCCACATGGGGCTGTGTCCTCAGCCCGGGATCCTCACTCCATTGTCCACAGACTTCATCAAGGAGAGACAACCTTCTGCTGGGAGCAGAAGAAGGTGACAACCTTCCTAAAGATGTCATTTCATTCCTACCAGAATGGTCCATAGCTCATAGCAGGGGGCACGAGGCAACGGAAAGGCTCTGAAGCACATTCCAAGTTCTCAGCAACCCCCAGCAGCGCTGGTAGAAGATATCTTTATTATTTTTTTATGTAGTCCAGACAATATTTAAAAACTTTTATCCCCCTGCCCCCCGTCACGCTCAGGGAATGGGTTCCAATAGTTTGGGTTCCTCTCCATAGGTTCCCACACAGTGCACTACTCTTGGGTGGGACAGGCTGGGACAATGGAACTTTTCTCTTTGGCTTCCTTATTTTCCTGATTTTTTTTTTTCCTCACATGTTTCCGGAACTGACCTCAGCTCTTAGAGCACTTAACATGCTCAACGGGAGCATCAATTCTCTTGGCAAGAATCCTGCCCTTTACTTGTTTGTTTACAACAATGCTAAATGCATGCTGGATAACAGTTTAGATACTTCCAGTGCTGCCTTGGTAACATGAGTGAGGTGATCCACTTTGAACATGCCCATGTCCTTAATGTCAACATCATCTTTTGTGTAGTTTCACATAGCTGTGGCCAAAGGAAAGCCTCCATGTTTTCTGGAAAGCCTGGAATACACACAGTGGGGCGTCTTCTCTCTCCCTTCATGTTGGCAGTTTTGATGACTTCCTGGAAGATAGTGAGTCCTGATAAAAGGCAGAAAATTTGTTATTTTTGAAACCATGCAAAGATGGGAAGACAATATTGTTAGGGTTGGCGGGTTCTCACCATGTGTTCATCATGGGAATTGGAGACATGACTTGGGCTCAGGATTCAGCATCACAGAGTTTACTTCCCAAAGGAAGAGAGAGAAACTAGAAAAGAGAAATGAGTTAGAAGCAGCACCAGAGACAGCAGCAATGGTCAGTAGGTGGCAGTTTGAAGCTGAGATTAGACATGAAGAGCTCAAAAGTTGTGAAGGTCTCTCGAGGTTGGACCAACCAGCATCAAAACCAACAGTGCCAGGGGTTGATGCTAGATGTGCTCCCAGCAGGGAACAAGTGTTAGAGTTCTTAGAGATGCTGGGCATTAAACAACAGCAAACAGTTCTTTGAGAGAATGTAGCACATGGTCAATGATGTCATTCAACTGGTGATGTTTGAGGTAGAGCACAAGGTCAGATCTGTGAGGGAATGGATGCTGGAGGTGAGGGACCAGTGTCACAGCTCAATGACGGTCATCTCAGGAGAGTCAAGAGGAATCTGACTGACCTGAAGCTTGTTGCAGCCAGATTTATAGACTCTCCAGGTATCCGCCTTTTGAATCTGATTGGTCCTTTTTAGTTCGTGGACACCTGTGAGATGTCCAATCAAATTAGTTCATTTACAGTCCTAGCCCTTTGATAGATGCTGGTCAAACTGCACCAGTGTGCCCAACCTGACCTATGCTGAGTTGGGTTGCAAAACTGAATACCAGGAATCGTTTTGGCACCAGTGCAAGTTTGAACCCGACTGGTACACATAGGTACCAGTACCCATAGGTACCAAGCAGCTCAGATTGGTCCATTTTCAATCCATTTTCAGTCCCATGTTGATTTCATGGGCTCCTCTGACAATTTCACAGGCACTGGGGGAGGCAGAAAGGCTGACCACAGCCTGGAACTTGACCATGCGAGGCTCCATGTTGCCCTTTGACAAACTTGGAGGGTCAGAGCAGTCAGGGCAGAGTGGTGGGGCCCTCCCTTCCGGGCAGGGAAGCCTGTTAATGTCACAAAGCCCCCCCTTCCACACCTGCCTCTCTTTGTTGTGTTAGGTCAGTTCTGGCACGGAGGGGCACAGATGGAGGTTGCCTCCAAAGGCATCGGCTATGAGACCAGGAGAACTTTAAGTAGGCAGGTGACAGCCAGCCAGCTTAATGGAAGGCCCTTCCACCAAGAGTAAGAATGAGCAAAGTTGTCATACCCCTTGGTTACTGCGAGAATCACATACTCTCTCTCCCCAGCACTGCCTTTGGCTGTGATTTTTTGAGAGAAACCTTGTGCCACAGACCATGAAGTCTCATGAACTTTAAATTGACACTCCTCCTCAAGTCTCTGTGTTCATGTGGAACCTTTGAGCAATTATCAGAAGAGGAAAGCTAGATCTCTGGATCTGTAAGCTCAGCAATTTACACTCAGAGAATGGATGCGGTCAAGTTCACAGAGCTCTGAATTCTAATTCCGCATGGGAAACAGATGTAACATACAGTTATGGTCACAGTTTCATGACATTCAGGGGGAAAGAACAAGACTCTAAAATATGTTGAGACACACACATGTGCATGAGCAAGTATATTCATAGACACTTGTCGTATATAAATGTATGTATGTATTTGTATGTAACACTTGTATATGTGGATACGTAAAATATAGATACTACTGGCTACATAAATCTTGGGAAACTAATCAGTAAATGCCCACTAAAAATAAAAAGGGGGTAAAGAAAAGATCAAAGAATAACTTCTTTTAGGAAGTAGATACACAGCAGGGTTAATCAGGTAGAGGTTTCAACCCAAACAAGAGATCTCTGTCAACAGCAGAGAGAGAAACTTTCCACTAGCCAAGTCATCATGAGGGTTTCCTTGACTCATTCTTGACTTTGTCATCAGAGGAAGCATGCTGGGGTTAAGGTGATGGAAAGTCTGGAACCTTCCTTTAAACATTAGAGAATGAAACTCTAGTTAGAAAAGGGTGATTTACATATTACCTAGAAGCCTCTGATTTCCTGGAATTCTTTAAAACTCCGATTCTTCCAGCAAGAACTGTTAAGCGTCACCATTTTAAATAACAGAGTTCTTGTGTGTGTGTGTGCAGAGGATGAAATGAATCTTCTCTATATTAAATAAAACTTGATCTTTTAGCATCTTCTAGCCCCAAATAGCAGTGACCACATTCTTTCTGAATGGCATAAAAGTACAGTAATTATAATTATTATTTTTCTTTTAAGTGTAGTAATTATGATTATATATTATCATTTTTCTTTCACAAAGTTTTGCGCATTATTGTTATAGCTGCCACTCATTTGATAACTATTTATTGATCACCTACTATGAGCCTGGGACTATTCTAGAGTTACTGTTGGTTCACATAGACTACATGCTTTGTGGTAGGTCTTCTGCTCACAAAAAGTCAGAAAAGTGGAATTCTCCCCATATGATAGATGGAAAAAAAAATCTGAGGGCCAGAGAGATGAAGTAACTTGGCCAAAGTCAGACAGCAGATAAATAGCAGGTGGGGGTTATTTCTAGCCTAGCACTTTTGCTGAAACAGTGTATAAACTTTTTTGTTACTGTTAATGTATTGAAAATTTTCACTGTTATGGTATCAGCTCTCACTGCTGGCAACAACTACTCTGTTGGTCAATGTCTAATTTCCTTCTGTTTATTTTGCAAGTAGGACTATCTCTGCTAGCCAAGCAATTCACCGTTGTCTCCCTTGCTCCAGGAAGGTTTCAGGAAAGCAAACTCAAACTTTGGTGAAAGAACATGAATACAGAACTGGAAAGGTTGGCTTAAGGGAGTTTGGGAAATGAAATCATGGAATCGTGCCTCCCCAGTCCACATCACTACTATCTTTGAAATAAAGTCAAATTATTAGTAGAATATGAGCTAGTTCTATTTCAAGCACCATTCCAGGACATATTTTGAAGTCAAATAGAAATAATTTTAAACATGACTTTTAAGATAAGTCACAGATAGATTGCACTTCGTGCAATAATGTTATGACAATAACTTGGTGAACACACATAACTCTAAATTCATGGGTAAGCTGGAAAGAGACAAGGCTGTTTTGTTTTGTATTGCTTTTAAATGTTGGAAACTCAGAAATCATCAGCTGTTTCTACAAATTTCCCAAACTCCTTTTGCTGAGCAGGAAAAATACTTGGTTGCCCACAAGACGGTAACTGTAAGAATGTGTTATAGACATGAAGGGTAGCAGCATGATACTCCAAAAACATGCCCTTTAAGCGTAAGCAGTATTTTGAACTGAAGGCACTGAAGAGAAGCAGATACAAAGAAAGCTCTTTGCTCTCCCCTATTCGTGAAAAAGCAGGACATGCATTTGTGAAGATGTCCCTCCTCCCCGCTCTGCTGGGAAGGAAAGAAGTGAGACAAGTCTATACTCTCATCAGCCCAAAGGCAGTGACACAGCAAACATGACTGAGGAGCCCTTGTCTTCCATTATTTACCACCACCAACACCCTCCTCTCCCCCCCTACCGTGTATTTACCTTCTCACAATTTGCCACCCTAGAAACAAAGTCCTTTTCCTTTGTCTTGTGACTGTTCTAAAAATGCATTGTTCTTTTTGTTAAGTTGCTAAATAGACCTAAGGGCCAACCTCTGAGTTACTCATCCTTAAGTGCTCCCATGTGTCTGCAACAAGCTGCTCATTTTTCTCTGGTTAATCTGTCTTTTGTCAGTCTAATTTACGGTGCCTCAGACAGAGAACCAGGGAGGCCATTGGGAAAAAGGGTTTTGTTCTCCCCGGCAGATATGGATGCCATCTGGCATGAGTGCAAGGGTAAGAAAAGGCTTTGACCTCCTCCTCTGTCTGTGTTTTGGTTACAAGACTGACTCTTGCTGGGAAATGAGTGTTCAAAATAAAAGTGACTTCAACAAAGTATTGGGAGTTGTTGGGTCCAAAGGCTACTCTTCCAGGAGCATGTGATGATCAGCCCTCATGCCGAGTCAAACTGGCTAAGTGGGCTGGACATTTATATGTTAGAATTTTTCTGTGTCTATGCTTGATATAAAACATCCTGTTGGTTTCAGGTGCACAACATAATGATTTGACATTGATACAGATTTTGACGTGGTCCCCAATATATGTCTAGTCACCATCCATCACCACACAGAGCTGATTTTTAACTGAAAAAGTTCATCATAAATTCATGCTCATGCCAAACAAAAATATAAGGACTTTCTCTTGCTGCGTTATTTAGAAAATAATCAGACCTTTGGCATGGAAGAACTCACTTTTTCTGGATTCCATCTTTCTTCCCCTCCTCCCAAGTTAACATTTGCTTACAACATTGTGTATACTATAGGAGAATTAGGTTCCTCCCTCCTCAGATGTGTGTCACCGCCCACCCCACCACTAAAGTTCCATAGTCCTTTACCCTTCCCCAACTTTCATTCAAGCTATTTTGAGTAGCCTTTACCCTTCCCCAACTTTCATTCAAGCTATTTTGAGTAGCATTTTACATCTATCGAACACAGACATTATACTTCCACTCTCATCCCAATTTTTGATTAGTTAGATTGAGGAGGGCTAAGCCAATGAAGAGGAGGTCATGACATCCAATGCAGCTTGACTGGGACTCGTATACTCACATAAACTTGCGGTGGATGGTTCCTCCAAACCTGACGAGCACTGTGTTCTGTTTATGTGTATCTAACATGTCACAGGGTCTAGAATAGAGCAGTCATGCTCCGCTGTCATTATCTGTTAAAGCACTGATAGCTGCAGTGGTAGACGCCTTCTTTCTCTCAGAGGGATCTGCCAGCATGTCCACATACAGGTGCATGGGCAAACAAAACTTCAACACAAATCATCAAGATTTTCCCTGGTCACCGTAAACATGTCTGTACTTGCTCAGCAAAACCTGCATTCGCCTCTGTACATTCTGTTTGGGTTTTCTCTTCCTTCCTCTCTGCCTTTCCAACCACTTATTGGTGATTTAAGACATGGTGGGTGGCAAAGATTGAAGGAGTTGGGATAGCATTCCCTGTAGCGGCTCTGGAGCAGAGTCATACTACACTATGTCCAGAGCTTCCCAAGGTCTGTAACCCGTAATCTGGGGCTCCATGAGGAGCTCCAGACCTCCTGCACCTGGAAGTCCTGGTTACAGAGGCCCTAGAAGGCAGAGTAGCAGCTCTCAACTTAATAGCCACTGGGGAGAATGGAGAGGGGAGCCAGCATGCCCCTCCTGCTGTGTGCCCACCCAGGCTCCCCTGGGAGGCAGGTGGCAGTTTCTTTTTTCCTTTCTGCCCTCCTACTAGGCTTTCACCTTCAGGCTTCCAGCCTTGCCCTGGTACGTGTCCTTTTGGGTTCAAGTGGTCTGAGTGGGGAGACAGCTATTCTCTCAGTGATTCTAAAGAGGAAATGCCGTTCTCATGGGATGAGTTTCCATGTACGTAACTCTCCCAACACTTTGCTCTTCACTGCAAGACCCATACCTCTAAATGTCAAGTTCTTAATATTCCCTCCACTCCCTTTCATGCTCTGTGCTTCAATTCTGCTGAAAGATAGGGGGTGGGAAGGGCTCAAAAGATTAAGACCATGGTTCATGGGTTGATGGGTGATAAGGTGGTGGGAGAACCCCGGGGAAGATGATGATGTAAAATAAAATAAATTAATAAAAAAATAGTTCAAGAACACAATCCCTCACGCAGTGAAAGGACACTGCCACAGGAAAGAGACTAATGGATTTAACACAGATTAGCAAACCACAAAGAGAGAGGAGTCTGAGCAAACCAAGGGGGCATCAGAGGGAGGGAGAAGGTATCCCAATAACCAATTACAGAGGTTGTGATTTAAAGAATGAAAATAAATTAATTAAAAAATAAAATAAATGAGTGGAAAATAAATAAATTTCAAGTTCTTGAAACTAGATTGATTCGATAGCATCTCTTGTTAAGAGCTGGGGACACGAAGAAACCTAAGATGCATCCATTCCTCCCTCATCCCTTGAATGAATTCACGCCCAGAAAGCCCATGTTTACTAAATGCTTAATGTTTCTGGGTCTACTCTATGTTTCCCTCAAAGCAAAGACCTTTCCTGCCTTGTGACGTGAATCTCTATGGCAGCTTTGAAGGAATCTGCAGGCAGGAGACAGCCTTCCTCCCTTGCTGGGGCCAGCCACAAAGCTCTCATCAAGACTGGCAGGTAGAAAACATGGTGGTGACCATCTTGTAAAGGAAAGTTCATCATGGGAACAAAACAACACAGGCATGATAATATTCTGCCCATCTGCCCCTCTAGAACTTTCTTCTCATGGTGCCAAACCCATTGCCCCTGCTCAGAAAAGAAGTGGCGGAAGTGCTCTTGCAGGTTCCCGCTGAGCAGAGTCCAGGCTGCATAAGTGCTGTTCAATAAAAATATGTATTCAGCGTGTGGGGCACCATCAATAATTAACTTAGCCACTCTTGGGTGTTGATATCTTAACTTATGCCTGTCCTGACCGAGACACTAGTTGGAAACGGAGGACCAAGTCCATTTGGCTGTAAAGCTGGGTAAATAAAGATATGACACTTGATAAGATGTGACATTCTGAAGTAAAACTTAATGCATATATGTACTGCAGATATGTGTAATACAAATGCTAACTGTTTTTTGCTGTGGTTAAAAAAAAAAAGTACCATCTTAACCATTCCTAAGTGCACAGTAGAGGGTTGTTAAGTATATTCAGATTGTTGTGCCACTGACTCCCAGACTTTTCATCTTATAAAGCTGAAATTCTACCTGTTAAAAGACAACTCCCCATTTCTCCCTCCTTCCACTTCTTGGCAACCTCTATTCAACTTTCGTTTCTGTCAGTTCAAAAGTATAGATACTCCGTGTAGTCAAATTCTACTCTATTTGTCTTTCTGTGACTACCTTACTTCACTCAACATAATGGTCTCCAGGTTCATCCATGACGTAGCATGCGACAGAATTTCCTTCCTTTTGATTTTATCCTTCCTTTTTAAGGTTGAGTAATGTTCCCTTGTGCGTACAGACCACATTTTGTTTACCAACCCATCTGTCAGTGGGCACTTGAGTTGCTTTGGTTCTTGGCTGTTGTGGATAATACTTCTATGAACACGGGTATGCAAATATTGCTTTTACTTTCTGCTTTCAGAGAAGTTGTCTTGGAATTTCTGAAGGAGAATTGCTGGAGCCTATGGTACTTCTCTCTGTATGTTTCTGAGGAAACAGCTTACTGTCCTCGGTGGGGTGGTATCAGTTTACGTTCCCACCAACAGAGAACAACAGTTTCCTTTTCTTAACATCCTTGTCAATACCTGACCTTTTTATTGAAAAGGTCATCACATAAATAAATCTCTCCCTGAATTTCCTAAACACTAGGAAACCTGAATTTTGGAGATTAGCTACAGGGGTTGAGAGTTTTCCAACTGTATAAAACAAGGTGCAATTCTTCCCATGTTGAGCGTGACTTTGTCTGATAGAAGTCGTAATGTGAAAGATGATGATAAACAAGCAGGTGCAGAGCCTGAGGCCTTGGGGCATCCAGAATCACGAAGGAACTGCAGAAGCAACCTTATAAACACTCCTGCACAAAATCAAGTGCTAATCTGAAAACCTAAGGTGAGAAGAGGGAGCTCAAATAAAAGCACACACAACCGTGGATAAGCATGCAGAAGAACAGCAACGCAAACTGCGTCAAGATGGAAAATTGTCGAGTAATTCACACTTACTGATCATAATGAGGTAAGTCAGGGCTTTTAGACTATAGTTGCAATAAGTCTGATAGGAGCATATGAATCAGGCTTTGGGATGACTACTTTGTGGTCCTTAAAGAATTGATTAAAAAAAATAGCATACAAAAAACCCACAAAAATTATTTTGCTAGCCTGTAAAACAAAGTTTCACTTCAAACTTCAAAACTGAATTGCAGAGGAGAATAGATTCCTTCTTCACTCCTGGTATCCAGGTCCAGCACAGGCCCATTGGCAGAGAGTCCTACCCAGAATATTCCATGCTTCCAGCTGGAGAGCTAGTCTGGAGCCTCAGCTGACCCTGGCTGTACAAAGGAAGCTGAAGGGTTCAGAATATTCTAACCCTGTTGCCACATTGGAGGCTGTGCTAAGTCAGTGGGCAGGTGCCAGAGCAAATAGAGACATCAGATATTGATTTTGGAAAGTTATTCCAGCAACAGACCTGAGCCCAAGAGAGCTTAACATTGAGGACATGAACGAGGAAAGCACCAACCTGTCAGAGGGTAGCTGACTGTCCAGCCCACACCTGCAGGAGTGGCCCTGGGAATGAGGGGGCCCTGGGAATGAGGCTCCTGACCTGGCAGAACCGGAACACCTGGTGGACCATGAATGTTATTATTACTGAGCAGACCCTAAGGCACAATCAGGAACCAGCTTCGATTTCCAGTCATCGTTATGTTAACAAATAAAAAGCAGTTCTAGCAAATAACATGGAGGCCAAACGCAGGCCATGCTCTGAACATCAAGAAAGGACAGCCACCTAATTTTCCACTGTGGAGCATTCTTAGAAACACATATAAAAATAGTTCATTATATAGCAGACTGTACTTTCCTGTAAGGATGAGACTGTAATTTATGGTTGACTTCCTGAACCAGAGTATGACCAGCAATAAACTGTAAGGCAAAACTCCATATATAAATTTCAATACTTTTGCAGTAATAAAAATGTACTCAAAGTTCTTATAAAATTCATTTTATACACTGACTGCATGGAAGCTCAATGAACTGTAGACTATTAAGTACATAAAGAAAATACAATATTGTCATTTTATCCTTTTATTTTATAAAAGGAGCTGCTAAAATATAGATCTCAATCACCTGTGTTTATTGAGAACCTATTAAATGTTACCACATGCTAAGATGTTTACTTGCATTATTACATGATTAAATCCTCCTACCAACAACCAAAAACAAAACAAACAAAAAAACCCACCTCTCAACAAACCTGGGAAAACCGAGACTTGATAACATCACTTACCTAAATACAATTATTTAATGGGTGACTCAAATGGTGTTTAAACTCAAGTCTTCATATTCTAGAACTGGTGTTGTTAAGGCTCTGCAAGGCAACCCAAAACATGGCAAATTTAAGCACTTCACATATTCATGAAATTTGAGAGCTAAATAAGGTATCACATAGCATTTAGTTCAGTTGCTATAAATAATGAGAATACACCCAAGAGAAATACAATTACTTATAAGAATTTACTACCAAGAGTCAAGGTCAGAATTCTTTTGATTTCTAGATCCAAATTCTTTCCACTTCATCCAATTGACTAAAGATAATCTCTTCTCTCTGAGTGGAACAATTTTATATGGTGTATATATATATACATATTTTATATGGTGTATATATATATACATATACAATTGTATATGGTAAGATTTCCATATACAAAATGAATGTTCAATTCTCTGGAGAAATACTTGCCACGATTGTTATTAGTTAGTTATTAGTTACCTATAAACTCAAAACCTGGGAGTTGCCACAGGGATATAGTTATCCAAAGCATCTTTACTTCTCATGTCACAGAACATGTCACCAGTGCTGTCTTTACGTATGGTCTAGTCTTAGTAAAAATACATTAGGGCTTATCTGCTAGAGGCTTTATGAGAAAGATTTCCTTACTCTTTAAAAAAAAAAGTCACAGAGAAGGAGATGATTTTTCCCATAGGGAGACCTTTTCATGTCCTGAGTGGACAAGTGGAATGACTGTAACCAGGTGGCAACCATCAGGAAAGCTAATTTGAGAATGAAGGCATGATGCTCAGAGGATGGCATGAGCATCTGAGAGAAACTGAGTCTAATGATGTTGCCATCACTAGCCCTGAAGAATATGCCAACCTCCGCACTTCCTGTGACATGAGTGAATGTAGTTTTCTTTCTTTCTTTTTTTTTTTTTTTGGACATTTTGAATTGTCTCTTTATTTTCTGTTAAGGGCCACCTTACCTGATATCCCATATAAGACTTAATTCCAGCTCCCAAACAGGGAGTCTTGGCATAGCCCCAGGTCAGAGCCACAAAATATATAGTCATTTAGTATCTACAATGAGTAGCACAAACTCACGTGGTCTTTCCTGAATATAGGGGTAAGAAATCCTTTCCCCATTCATGGTATTCTGAGGATACCAGACTCTTCTTCCTAACATTTCTCAGATATTTAACATTATTTTCTTATCATCTTCAGAGTCTTGAGATTTGGATTAAGGGAAGGAAGAAAAGAAACATACAATCTAAGTCACATGATTTCCTCTCCTCAGTTCATACCTATCACTTAAACTGTCCTCTCCCCTCCTATCGCCTTGAACTGGCTAAAACTTGCTTCCTTTTCAAGTTACATCTTGTGCAAGAAATTTAAGAGCACTGCAGTTCATTTTACTTTGATCTGCAACTGCTATGGCGTCATCGCATCACATTTGCTAGCCACCTGGAGACATGGCTGGGGTTATGTCTTCCGCAATGCTTTTTCTCTTGTTTGTTTCTTGCCTCCCCTTGTACATGCTAAACCTCCCTGAGGTCGAGGGCTCTGTTTGTTTCTTTAGAGATTCATGTGGTGCTTGTCTGCCTAGGGTGGATGGCGCCAACTAGGTCTTGATGTACTGATGTAAAAGATAAGTGAAAATGGGGGATACAAAGAAGACAGAAGAAAACCTAGAAATGTTGAATCTTGATTTGGCCTATCATATAATTGCAAAGAGAGAGCTTGGATGGCTTAATAACACATTCTTTTTCCCATTAGTCCTGCACCTGGCTAGCAAGAAGGGAGGATGGGAGAAGCGGCACTGATAGATGGATGGAGACATGCCAGGCTCCCAGACTGAGTCCTATTCTCTGGTTGGTTTTCTGCAGTCCCTCAGACTCACAGACACAGCTTGCTTCACTCAAGTATATCTCAGCCTGGTCCCTGTGAATATTTGTGTTGCCAACTGCTCCTCAGGGTACAGCATAACAGTAAGAGCATTTGGTACCCTCATCATTTTGGTTATGGAATGCTTAAACAGGTTCCAAATGGACCTGAATTCCCATGTGATGACACGAACTGATTTCCAGGGACTGCAGCCCCCACTGGCTCATCCTACAGTTCTAGGAAAGTGCCATTTTTCCTTCAGCCTCCTGCCAAAGATGGAACGGCTCCCCAGAGCAATGGAGATCTACCTTCAGGCTTGCATGAGAGCTGTAAATCCATGTCTGCAGTGACCTCTCTGAAGCTCTAGAACCAGGAAAGTCTCAACAGAAAATTTTATCCTTTCTCAAATATTTCCTTTGTTATATGGGTTTTCAACTGAAACTCTCAGCTAGAATATGTTTGCCAGAGAGTCCTAAGTTTTAGGATTCTGCTTCCTTCACTACAAGAAAGAATAGGTCAGGGAGATTAATAAAAAATTATTCAAATTATTTCAAGGCTAGAGTCACAGTTCTTTCTGGACAATGGGTGGAAGTGATGTAGCTAAAAGTAAATATTTCAAAACAACCAGATTTTCTTGATTTCTCGTTTTCTTAATCTTTGTCCTTTGTTTTTCTTGATTTACATATTTTTCCCCATCTCCTTTAAAACATACTTTGCCTGCTGCCCTTTGGCCTCACTTTAGCTGCCCCAGCAGCAAAGAGCAGTTGGAGTGAGGAACATACCCCCCAACCCCTGCTGGGTGGTGGGAGAGTTCAGGTCCCTAACCCCCTGTAGAAGCCCTGGTCCCAAAAGCACATGCATTTACCAATATTCCTTCAAGAACACTGCATCAGGACACCTCCTCTCCCTCTTTCCCCCTGGGCCATCAACTCCTTCCAGGTGGCTTGCATAGTGAGTGAATCCTTTGCCTCATGGTCTCCCACGGTAACTGATGCACAGACCCAAGTGGCACAAGGACACCACAGCAGGACAGGCCGCCTGCAGGATATGGTCCTTCGCAGGATGGGCGAGACATTGAGGTTGGTGGAAGCAGCCTGCGCATGCAACATGCTCAAGGGGGGTGAGATCACCTGGACGCATCTCTCAGGAGGTCTTCCCTACTGGAAGTGACAGGTGGTTTATTCATATTAGTTATCATATATTCTTCATATTGAATTCTGTAATGGACAGGATGTATATTTTGTGTGTGTATGTGTGTGTATACACACACATATATCATATGCCCTTTAGTTCATGGGAAGGGGTGTCCTTTAGCTCATGGCTGAGACCAGACCAAACATTTCTGTCCCACCCCTCCGGTGTGATGAATGTACAGACAAAAACAGCTCCCAGCTGCCGGCTTGAGATCCTTTCCCTAGGCGTGGTCCGGACCCCTGGAGGGCAAGCCCCCCATCCCCACCGTTGCCCCAGCTTCTGTTGGGCCTTCCCCCCAGGTGCAAAGAGATGGCCTTTCTTTTGAATGGGATGAATGTAAACCCGAACATAAATTTGGATTCAATCTGAAATCAAAACAGCCTTCACATTCAAAGGAACGGTCCTTGCTGCTTAGCTCTCGGCAGGGATCCACAGGTTTTCGTGTGTCTGTTGGAAGCACCTGAAGATGCTACGACCCCTGCAGAAGCTTGTGTCCATTTCAGGTAGCTGAGCCTGGCTATTTGGGAAGGTTGGTCTGGGGGCCGAGGTGACCTGGCTGTTATGACCATGGGGTCTGAGAGACGAATGTACAAAACACTGTCCTAGTTTGTGTGGTTGTAATGATGGGAAGAACATGCTTATCTCTTTCAACAATGTTTATTTATTGAGAGAGGTCATTTATCCAATAAACTGCGCCAGCGTTGTGCTCTGTGGAGAAGGGGGGTGGGGAGGGACGTGGGAAACAGAGCATCTTGGGAACGCCTACTGTATCTGACAGGAATGGGGTGACTGAAGGAGCTCACAAGTGGACCCTCAGATGCCAGAGACAAACTCCCAACTTCACACGTCAGCTGAGCGGCTGTCTACACCCTGAGGCATTCTTCTGCTCCGGGAACTGAGGCAGAAACCGGGTCTGTTTCTCGAAAGAGGCGTTGCCTCACTAAATTACACCGTTCAAACATTATTTATTCAAGGACAGCAATATGTTTTACTGCCCTCTCAAAAGTAGCGTTTCGTCTCACGAGTTCCACGGGACCCAATACTCTTCTCTCACGGTCCTGTCACTGGCTTTTGATAAGGGTAAAGATCGCTATTTCAGAGAGTAGAAATCTCACGATGCCTAATGCTTCTGGACGGTGGTGTTTAAACTGCCCAAGGTGATGTTACAAAACAAATTTCCATCCTCCTCCAACTTATTACATTTATGGGGATCATGTGCCATGCGTGGAAGTGGAAAGGGAAGGTCAGGATGGTGGTGAGGAAGACGTGAAGGACCTGGAGGTCTGAGGTGACAGACGCACAGGGCAACCGACCAGAAGAGCTGTGGCTTTCTAGGTGGAAGGGCAGGCCTGGGAATGCTCCGGGATTCTGTTCAGACATGCTTTTCCCCTCCTTCCCTCCTCTCAATCCCAACCAGCAATTAGATTCTTCAAATCATTTAGAGTTGGGAAAGCTCAAGAAATTCCACTAGTTCCTGGTTTGCATTAGGTTAGAAATAAGAGAAAATGAAGAAAGAAAAGAATCTTCTAGAATTCGAGCTCTAGAGTGGTCACATAAAATCTAGAAATGTGAACTTGGCTCTGACGGAACATGTAATAAACATGAGTTCGTTAAATTCTGCTGTGGTGCTGTGAAGAAGATATGTAAACATTGTCTTCTTTTATGATTGGACAATGAGAATGGAGCCAAAGAGATGATTTGGAATGCAGCCTTTGTGGCTTTGCTGGGTGTGGTTGGGCTGGCACTGCCCCAGAATCTTCTGTCACCTGGACATGACTGTTAGCTGAGGAATTCTCAGTTGTACAGCACTGGCTGGTGCCGTTCACCATACAAGAGGAAGGGAGAGGGAGCCAACCTTTGCAGCAGATGAGGGAACAGGCTTGGGGATGGGATGGATCTGGGTTAGAATCCCAGATGTCCTGTCTGCTCTGTGACTTTGGCTAATACTCAGTTTCCACATCAGCCACTCGTTGCAACTTCCTCCCCTGTCCCATCCCACCCCCTGCCCCCTGTCCCCCCACCCCACCTCTAAAACTGGGGACTTTCTTATATGATATTAAATGTAAATAAAAAGGCATGAGAAATGATTTTAATTTGACCTTATTTTAAAGAAACCTTAAGAGGGACAATTGATTTTACCTATGAAAAAAGGAGAAATAAAAAAAGTAAGCATGGAATGACTCTATGCCCCAGCAACTCTATTTCTGGGTGTCTACTCAAAATCAGCTAAAGCAAGGACTCCAATGTTTATATTCTCAGAATCATAATTATGCACAAGAGCCAAAAGGTATCAAAACCACAGGTGCCCATCGAGACCCGAATATGGTCTAGGCATACCATGGAAAACTTTTTAGCCTTAAAAAGAAAGGAAATCCTAACACATACCATGACAACTGGTCACCCTTGAAGAATACTATTTGATGTAAGCCAGGTGCCAAAGGACAAAAATGGTTTAACTCCATTTACACATGTTTGTCAAATGTGAATAGATTGTTGGTTACTGGGCCTGGGGACAGGAGGGAATGGGGCGTCAAAGTCTTATAGGTGACAGAGTTTCAGCTAAAGGAGATGAAAAGGTTTTGGGAGGATGATGGTGATGTTTATAGAACAATATGAATGCACTTAAATATTGTCCAACTCAATATGGTTAAAGTGATAAATTTGTTATACATATTTTACCAGGATTTTTAAAAACTGTCCCTTTTCCCCAATAAAAGAGAAAGAAAGAAAGAAAAAATACACACTGGACTTGGAACCCTGGGGTCTCAATTGGGTTTGGGTTTCATTTTAGGAGTTATATGATCTTAGAAAGACAGGCATAGTGTCTCCTCGGTTTTCATTCCTATTATATAAAGGTAGTAGTAATACCACCCCTACATACAGGGAAACTTAAACATGTGTGAAACATTCTATAAAGTCCAAGTTCTATAAGCTGTCCAATATTGTACTCTGCCTCACAATAAGTTTTGAGGTGCGAGCAATTTTAGAAACCAAAGCCTAATGTAGACTATGAAAGTGGCACCGGAGCTGGGCCCCAGCGTGCTTTGCCTGTCAGCAAAGCCACTGCCCAACTCTGGGCTCTCAGATAAGCAAAACACAGTGACACCATCCCCACCAGCTGGAGCTCAGACCCTGGTCCTAAGAAGAACACATGTTCTTCTCAGATTAGCAGTGCCAAGTATTTAGGGCAGAAAATAGAGGAGAAAAGAGAACGTTTAGTGCAGACAAGTGACCTCTTGTTTATTTGACTCTTCTTTGATTCAGATATGATTATCCATTCCAGCTGACCTAGCTCAGTTCTCTTAATTTCTCATCCTGAAGATGAGATGTTCTTATTGTTTTGGCTTCTACAGGAGAAACATTTCCTTTGGGGTAAGATGTTAAACTTTTCTCAGTGCTGAGGTGTAAGGAGGGGTGTGACCTTTCACCCCTTACTCTTTGGTCAGACAGCCAAGGGGCCAAGAGACTAAGGTGAACTCCATACCTCACTGACCTCTGCATCCATGGTGACAACACAAGCCAACTCACATGAACTTCCTAACTCCAGGAGCAGCTTTTAATTTCTAAGGGGGAAGGGAGGGAAATGTTGGAATAGCCAAAAGATGAGATTATATATGTGAGGCCCTTTCACTCCTGAACAGCTGTAATAAGGAGTTGCTGAAATCTTACAGAGCAAGAAACCCTTTTTAAAAAGGTCTTTGCAGCCTGTGAGTCCATTTTGTGGAATTTCTGACAGGACCCACACTAAAGACTGAACTCAATTCTCCATATGCCAAGTCTGCCTGGGTAAGTGCCCCAGCCTGTCTGCTTAGAGACCTTGGAAATTGAGGATCCAGCCAGGAGAACAAGCCAAACCTGCTGGAAGCTGGCCCTGCCACAAATGGAGCCGGAGGTTGGATTATTCCTTCTGGAATTTTCTCTTTTGGAAAGACTGTAATGTAGTAAGGATGAGAAGTCCTGAAGAGGACAAGTCATCCATAACCTACTTTACCACCAAATATTAATCATTTTTACTATACTGGTAGCAAAATTGCAGTTGGAGATATGAGAAGGGATAGTATGTTAGACATCTACTGGTTGATACTGCCATCCAAAAATTCATCAGCAACAAAATAGATTGCTTCTTTATTGAAATGTTAGCAGCTCTTGGTGTTTATTTTAGCATGTGGTGTGTGTGGTATGTGCACATGGATCATAAGGTTAAAACATGGCATTCAATTTTCATTCCTGAGGACCCAATAAATGCCCTATGTAGTGTTGGGTACAACCCAGAGAAGGTTGCACTGGGACATTACCAAAGAACTAAAAGTGTATAGTTTCTCCTTTTTTTTCAGGACCTCTGATTCAGACACCTTACCTAGGAAGAATTGGGAAAAACTATTTCCAAATGAGTGCTTACATACTTGGGTAGACAGGTGTATATAGTAAGCCAAGTTTGGAAATTTATTTATTCACTATCAAATACTAAAGTAACATTATCTTAGCAAAAAATAAGTAGCACCTTAAATCCTACTAATGCTTACTTACTGTTGTTTCAACTTCAGCTTTACATCATGAATTTTGTAAATTCACCTGAATCTATTTTATTAAAGTTGAATTGGTGGTTCACATATATACACTCACCAGTATAGACCCCATATTTTATATGGTAAGAAAATTAACAATAAACATATCAAAATTTGTGGAATGCAGTGAAAGCAATAAGTAGAGGGAATTCGTAGCATTGAAAGCATATATTAGGAAAAGAAGAAACATCTAAAGTCAATAATCTTAGCCTTTTAGAAAGTTAGAAAAATAAGAGCAAGTCTAAAGCCAGCAGAAGAAAAGAAATAATAAGAATTGTAACAGGATACAGGGAAATCAAACATGGAAATTAATACAGAAATCAAGAGCTAGTTTTTCGAAAAGATCAATAAGATTGATACTTTTAACAATGCTAACCAAGAAGAAAAAGGCTCAAGTAATAGAAAAAAATGAAACATTAAAATAATTAAGAAATGTTATAAATGACTCTATGCCTATATATTTGATGACTTCAATGAAATATACAATTCTGTGAATTATACTATCAAAATTTACAGAAGAAAGAGATAATCTGAATGGGGTTTTATATTAGGAATCTTCAGAGGAAAAAAACCAATGGGACGGATGGACAGACGGACGGACAGATGGACGGACAGATAGAGAGAGAGAGAGAGAGAGAGATGGACAGCGAGATAGATTATAAGATGTATTATTGGCTCATATGATTATGGAGGCTTGAAAGTCAAAAATTTACAGAATGTGCCAGCAGGCTGGAGACCTAGTAGTTAATATTATAGTTCCAGTCCTAAGGCTCTCTCCTGAGGAACTAGAATCTGCATAGGAGTCAATGCAGATGAGTATTGAAGGCAGTCTGCTGGAGAATTTTCTCTCGCTCAGGTGAGACCAGTATTTTCACTAGAGTCAGGCCTTTGAAGGTTGACTGATTGGATAAGGCCCATCCACAAAAATGGAATACAATTTGTATCACTCTCAGTGTTTATAGATTTAAATGTTAACCTTGTTCAGAATCACCCAGGATATGTTTGATGAAGTATATAAAGGTCTCATGGCCCAGCTAAGTTGACACACAAAATTAACCATCAAAATCTATAATTGCTAAATTGAATCATTAATTAATGTTGAAGAAAGTATGCACCAGTCTTACATAGCTTCACTAGTGAATTCTACCAAGCATTTAATTAAGCAACAATACCAGTTCTCTACACTTACTTCCAGAAAATAGCAACAAAGGGAATACTTCCCAACTTGTTCTATGAAGCCAGTGTTACCCTATTATCAAAACCTATAACATTAAGCTTTATCTACATGTTAACATTAAGCATAAACCTTATGTTCACTCATTTACAAAATCATTCAGGAGGTTGGGGATCCCAGAAAAGAATGCAGGCTGCGACTCTAATTGCATTGCAAATGCATGAAACAACCTCACTGAAGAAGGAGGAGGAAAATGTGCAGACCTAGGTAACTTTGTAAATGAATTGAGTCTATTGGATTAAAGGCAAAAGAAACTGCCCATAATACTGATCAATAAATTGCTTCCCGCTGAAGTTTAGGTTAATATTCTTATACCACTATGTGTGTATACTGAAGTTGAACAATAAGTAACTAGGTGGCAAATGATGGCAGCCAGGTTCCCCACTGTAAAAGTGGGAGTTTACAGAAAGTTTACAGCATCCACCCATGTGGAGAAGAATTAGAGATATCAATAAGAGCTCATGTTTAATTTAATATAGTTACAGGTGGTTACATGTAGATATAGTTCCAAATATAGTTCCAAAAATTATATTCCATCACTTAGAGAGCCTAAATGAAATAATACCAAAGTAGCAACAAACATACCTAACACAGAGAACTTGGTCTCGAATACCATTCTCCAGTGAAAAGAGCCAGGGCTGATTTGAGAAATGTCCGATTCCAGGCAGGAGATTCACAAGATAAACTTGGACTCACTAGACACTAGTGTCATCCACGTGTGTCCTGCACTCCTTGTGCCAGGCCTCAAAAACTTGAGGAAATGCAGGACTTTCTGTTCCCAGCCAGGCAAAATGATGCCAGATTAGTCCGGATCAAGGAACATGAGGAGAATGTCAAGTTCAAAGATGATTCAGCAGATACTGCTGTCACTTGCTCGTCCAGACAAAAAGAAGGCAGATTTGGCAGTAAAGGAGGGGACGTGAACTAGGCTTGTTAATTTGAATTGTGTTGAAATTGTTTATTAATAATATAAAAAAATGACCATGGAGCATCCTGTAATTCCAGAAGGTAAGTGCTTAAAAAGGGGGGAAAACCCACAATGATGGAGGTCTGTCAAGCTAAGACAGCTGCCAGCTGAAAGTGCTCCCAATAGACTGTGCTGGACAAGATGAGCAACTAAACACACAGCATTGCATTATGGCCCATAGTATAAATAGTTATACTCCAGAGTGAGGGAAACGATTGAATGAATGAATAATTGAAGATTCAACTCTCTTGGGCAAAAAAAGAATTCCAAATAAATACTACTTAGCTACTCAAAAAGATAAAATAGTGCCTTTTGGGATGAAGTGGATGGATCTGAAGGTGGTTATGCCAAGAGGAATTAGTCAGAAAGTGAAAGACAATTACTGGATGGTTCTGCTCACTTAAAAAGGAGTAAATCTATCAGAACACAACAAAGAGAGCTCTTAGACTCTGAAGCAGGGAGGTGGGTAAAGAGGAGGGTGTTGAGGGGAAAGGTGAGAGGGTACTGGCACTGGAACTTGAATGGAGGGTAAATGAATAGTGTCCATACTGAGGTGTGACAACTGAATGGAGTGTGGCATCCTGTGTGGGACCTTGGAACAGGAAAAGGACAGGAGGTCAAGAACTAAGGAAATATAAGTAAAATATGGACTATAGTTAATAATGGTGTTATTAATACTGGTGCCTTAATGACAATGAATGTACCTCACGAATGTTAGGTGTTAAATAACTGCAGGAACTGGATGCAGGGAGGGGAGGTTTTATGAAAACTCTCACTTTTTTAGTGGACCTAAAACAGTTTTCTGTAAAACTTAAAAGTAGTAAAATGGGCAACTTAAAATTGGTCTAAAGTGTTCATTTAATTCTGAATGATTGATTTTTCAGTATCAGTTCTTTCTCCCTTTCTTTAATAATGGAATTTACCCAGTCACTAAGGGCAAGAGAATTCTCTCTCCAGTTCCCTGCCTGCTGGCCTTCAATCTGAGCAATCACCTGATCCAATCGCTAGTAACATTAGGGACAGGTGAGAACCCTTGGTCCCATATGAACAATTTTACCTTGTGAAGGAAAGGGGGGCATATGGAAAACCAAATAATTAAGAACTCGAGCTTTCTAACAGTTTTAACTAAGGAAATTAAGAATCCATGTGGAAATACCAACAAGTTTGCTGTTTTCATTCTTTGGCAGGAATGAGGATAACAATGACTTCAAGCCCATTGCACAAACAGCAATGTGGCCCAGTGCACAAACAGCTCTGCATAATGAATAAGCTCCATCAAACACACTCAATTTTACCTTGTTTCCCAAGGACCTAGTTTCCAAGTTCTTCAGTTTGATGTGATTTTGATGTGGTCTCCTGGGGGCTCTTAGGACACACACTGTTCTTTTGTGCTAAGGTGGAAACTAAGTGGCACAGATCTTAAATCTGCTTCAGGCTGTGGCCACAGGAGCTACAGGAGGGCTGACTCTGAACAAAGAGAAAACAAAGCCCAGAAACCTCCCATCCTTAGCAGAAAGTCTTTTTTTTAATATTTGTTTGTTAAGAAACATTCACATGCAGTTTAAAATCCACCTTTTACAACCTGAAAAACCTGTAAACTTCCTGAAGTGTTCAAGGCTCAGGAGATATACAGATTAGCCTCAATTCACAGCACTACCTGGTATCTAACCACAACGCTGGGGGTCAAGAGGCAGTGTCACAGTTTCTAACACCAGCAGAAGAGCTCCTTTCCATCACCAAACTGTCGCCTCCACCTTGAATCAGGTGCTTCACTAACTTCTGTTTTCCCTGTGTCAGCACACATCTTCTGTATAGAACCTACAGGACACCACTGAAAGGAGCATCCCCCTGGGTCCAGCCCACGAAGCCCAGGCCATCTTTGAGATAATCCCATTTCTAAAGGGAATGATTAAACAAAATAGTCATTATCAGGAGTAATTACATCCTACTTTCCAGAGAGATATGATTATTAAACAGAAGATGGAAATTTACCCGTGACTCAATTTTCTCACGTCACCAGTCAGGAGTAAGTAAAGCATGCGGTGAAATAGCAGGGAGAAATAAGTCTTCTACTGCCTTGAAAGAAGGAAGCTTATTAATGTAAAGCCAGTGGATGGGTGTTTTTCAACAAAAACTCAAAAAAGTTCTGCACAGAAGATTCCGTGAGGCTTGTAGCATTATCTACAAACACCCAATGCACTATGTTAGATAATTCCTGTTTTTCCTCCAGGTCCACTTTCTATCCTTCACAACCCTGGGAGTCTAACTTTCATATCTCCCTTCCTCACACACCTTTGTTCTCCAGTTTCTAGCTGGGTTTGGGCAATGGGAGGCATGACTAAGAGATGGAAGAGTGATTGCCTCCCATATTTAAAACCACATTCCCTATGAGACATCCCCAATCTGGGTTAAGTTCTCAAAAATCAGAAAGAAAACCCACCTACCGGTGTTATTCATTTGTAAACACACTGAAAATAAGCAACCAATGAATGTGATCCGATTTCACCAAAGAAAAGTACCAAACTATAGCACCAGCACACAAACATTTCATTTCTGCTCTCCAAGAAACTACATTGATTTTGCTCTGTCTCCAAATGTCAGAATCCCTAGTCTTGCCCACAGGACAACCACACATGGCATATTCTTTGCTATTTCTCCTCAAGCATCCCTCAAAAAATCTAAAGACAAGTTGGAGCTTCTGATAGCCTTCAAGTTTGTTTAACTGTGTAGGAATTGGGATTGTGGCCCCCCCCCGTTTCAGGGAAGAACAGGAAAAATAATTAGGTTGAGTAAAAAAAAAGAAATTAGGCAACAGTGGAGAAAAAGCATTAACAAAGATCAGGACTCCTGAAATGCTGCATTTTACTGCCTACATACACAACCCACACTGAGCTATGCCAGTGAGCAGAGCTGCTTTATACCTGTTACATGTGGGGTGGATTATTCATAGGAGTCTAAATGTTAATATTTCAGCAAAGTTCACCCAATTTTGAAGCAACAACAACAAAAAGTAATTAATACTTCACACTTCTCTTCGATGCTTTGTCAGAGACGTTTTCAATAGTTTCAAAATAAACTTCCTGAGTCTTGAGCATTATGAGATGCAGTTCTTACTGCACATTTAAAGACAAAGGATCAGAGAGAAAATGCGCATGAGCACTGAAATTGAAGTCCTGGGTCTACATTCCCGTGTCGCATTACCAAACAGGAGGAGATAAAACTGGATATTCTATCCAGGCTGAGCTAGAAGGTGCCATCCTAATGATTTGGGAAGAAACAGAGTTTGCTAAAATGAAAGTAATATAAGAGACAAGAAACAAGAGAGGTTTCTCAGTTTTCATCCTGCAGAAATGAGAACACTTGGAGGACACTGGCATGTATTCTTTTAATGCAGCTAAGGAAGCAACAATCTCAATGAGGTGGTGAAAACTATTGAAAGATCTATAAAAGACAGATCTATATTTGAAGAACTCAATATGTGAAGAAAAGATAAGGCAAAGTTCTTACTTAAAAAGTAAGAGTTCATTTTCTTTGTCAGAGAGTCTGGATTGAGATTCCAATTTTTCCATTGGCACGTTATGTGATTAGAGGCAGCTTTCTTTGCCTCTCTGAAACTCAGCTGTTAAGAGAATCAAATGAGTGAAGGAATGAAAAACAGGTATCATTTCTGGCAGAGAGTATACATGCACTAAATAGTAGCTGCTGCTCTATTATTATTAATCTTCACTATGTCACCACTTAACTACTTATATTTTCATTCCTTGAATTTTATTTAACTATGTTATAATATCCAGAGGGAATAATGAAATCAGAAAACCGACACACCCAATTACTCCTTAAATTAGAAGTTGCAAGTGCCTCAAAATCTGAGTGCATGTTTTTCAAGTTGTGTTTTCTATTAAAAAATGGTTTCACTAGAAATGACTTCATCTCCTGTTTTTTGGTTTTTTTTTTTTTTTTTTTTTTTTTGAAGTGATGGGAGGTCAAGTGTCTGGTGTGAAGCTCTAAGTATTTCTTAACATGAATTTATTTTTAAAATCTCTACAATTATCTTATTTCAGAGAAAAGGGTATTATTCGTTGTCCACTAAAGTTACCTTCTCCCAAGTTCAAGTAGCCTTGAAAAAATTACTCCCATATTTTCTTATTCATTTTCTTTTTTTTAAATACAATTTTATTTTATTTTGTTTTTTAGGTTACAACCTCTGTGTTATTATTTTTCCCCCTTATTCATTTTCTACTTATCTTACAGGCACAAGGTATCTTTACAGTATTATAAAAGGTGATAAATATCTAAGTAGAAAAAATAGTTACCCAAAATTCTATCATCTAGAATCATTAATCATTATACATCTCTTTATTTTGTGCATGGTAGAAAAGTAATAAATAGTCATAGGAAAATCAATTACTTTCAAATTAAAAATATTGATTATATTTTACTTGAATCAATAAATATATATAGATCCATAAATCTATATAAATGAAATAGAAGGGCTTGAGGAAGTTTTGACTAGTATTTTCTTACCAACATAAATACTATTTCCTAAGGAAAAAACTCTAGATTTTTGAAGAAAAAAGAAAGAAGTTTGAGACTTCTGTTTCTATCCTGTAGAGAATAACAGGGACCAGACTTATTTTGTTGCTTTAAGGAAATAAAGAACTGAATAAAAATAGGCAACCACAACTTTTAGCCACCAGACAGTAAGAAACGCTCAGAGTGGCTCCTGGGCAAAGGAAAACAAGCCTGTGACTATCCCAGCTCACTTAGAGTGTATCCAGATCCCAGAACAGGGATGAAACCTCAAAACAGAGTCTGACAGCTCTCTGAGAGAAGTCAGAGTTCTTGGTTTGGGGGGCCAAAGTATGCAGCATTGATGACTCCAGGTCACAAAACAGGGAAATCTGCCTTCATAAAGAAAGAGCTTTGGAGATCTGCAGAGGGTTCCCTAGATTTTTCATCTGAGCACTGATCAGTGCATGTGATGAGGAAGCTGTCTAGGAGTAAGTGAAACAGTTTTTGGAAATCACAGAGATTTGGGAAAAGTATGTCTACCAACCAGAGCAGAAAGACCTCTTAACACCTGAGATATTGGTAAGAGTTATGAAAACTGTAGCACAATAATGGCACTGGAAGGTGACTTCTGAGTGATCTGGATTTTCTTTCTGAAAATTTGAGAAATTTTTAAATGTTTTAATTGATTCAATATTGACCTTTTTGTGTTTGAACATATATTAAGGAAGTTTTCGGTTCTGGTATGGATTTAGGACAACTGTGTGAAAAATTTTGCAAAAGTACGTAGCACTTAAATCCAGAAAACAATAACAACTTTGTTCAAGGAAGGAAATGCAATAATTGCCTGATAGTTCGATTGTGATTGATTGTAATCCCAAATCTTTACTCCTAGCAAAACTGTCTACCAAGCGAAAAGACAACAAATATTTTTTAATATACACAAACTGAAGGAATGACCTCCTTGCAGTGATCACATTTCAGCTAATCAAATCAAATGTAAATGAAAAAACTACAACCAAAATATTGACAGGAAACATTCACTATATTCATTTGGAGAAATGAAAAGAAAAAGGATAGTTGAGGATAGTGGTCTTTAGAACAGACTATAAATGTTATAAGTCATGACAAAATATAAATGTACTATAAAAGTACAGATAAAATTATAAAATTATAAAAAATTGGGAAGGGAATACAAAATGATAAATACGTAGCTTTTCTCACAGTTAAATATGACTACAGTTGAAAAGAGATAAACCAAGTAATACAAGTATCATTTTACTTTAAGATATAACAAAAGACTGAAAAAAGAAATCACAACCAACTAAAATAGATGATTGAGGGACAGTGACAAAGACTCCTTTCACCCAACTGGAGATGTCTTCTGACTCTTCCTTGATTTTGTCTCAGTCTATGGCACATTTATATAGTCCAGTTTTAGTAAGAATCCATTTGGGTCAGTTTGGTGAAAATCTCCTACTCTTGATACCTTATCAAATTCCTTATCTTCCCAAGCATGTTATCACCCTGATCTGTCTTCTGCAATATTCCTGTTGTGTTGGTCTGACAAGATTCTCCCCAATTTTGATTTTTCCTCTTAATAATTTTCCATTTCTTGATCACCTCTGCTAAAACTTCCCCTTGGATTGTATATAAATGCCTACCCTTCCTTATTGTATTTGGATATAAACTAGATTTCTCCCCATGACTACAAATCCAGAATGAAGTCTCTTTTACTATATTTAACAAATGTCACAAGTAAGTTCTTCTTTAACAGTAGGAAATAAATAAGAAGAGAGAGGAAATAAGCTCAGTGTACCATCACTCAGTCACTTCAAGCTAAGTTTCTAAAAATCACTCAACAAACTGACTTTTGGTAAATACAGTCAGTGAACTAGATTTGAGAAAATTTACTTTTAGTAAATTGGCTTGCTTCTGCTTCAGTAGAAAACCAATAAACACTGCCTAAAGAAACAGAGGATTCAATACTTTACGTAATGTCATATACAAGATAATATACTTTATCATCTATCTATCTATCTATCTATCTATCTATAAACTTTACATAAAGTATGGAAAAGCATACTTTCCAAGTAATCAGAAATATTACACATTGAGGAAAGGGATTTTTAAAAAATTTAAGTAACAAAAAAAGAAGAAAATAAATCTAAATATATCTGTCACAGCCATAAATATAAATGGGTTAAAAATCACCCATTCAAAAAATAAATAAATAACTGATGGGTTTAAAAAAAAACCTCTTAGTTGAACCCAAGACAGCAGGTACTATAGAGGAGAGTTTGTTAACCATTGTAGAGTTAACTTGCCTTGATCTAAATCTATGTATTTGAGACAACTTAGTTTCTTAGGGCCTTAGTTTTGTCCTTAATGAAATGGAGATATCAACTAAACTTAACCCACAGAATTTTTTGGAAGATTTAGCAAGTTCAAATATATTAGAGTACTTAGCAGGGTGCCTGCTACATAGTAAAAGCTCTGAAACTATTAGTCACTGCTAAGACATAAGACACATCCAAAACCAAATGATTCACAAAGGTTGAAAATAAGAGGGCAGTCAGAGGCCTACTGATCAAACACCAATACAAAGGGCATTAAGATATTATTGCCAGAAGACAATTAAAGGTTGATGCTTCAAACAAGATAAATAAGAATATGTTATAATGATAATAAATGCAAGTTAATATTCATAAAACAGATAATATAAGAGTTGACAGGACCCAGGAACCAAAAGGGATAGGAACACCAGATCAAAATGATTTCATTGGGGAATCAAACCAATCATTTTAAATTAGATTACTCCAGTGCATTTAAACTGTTTCAGAGCAAGAAAAAAATATTTTAATGCTAAAATAATTCCAGATGAAACTAATTTTTCTAGGGAAAATGGGAAAATTTAAAAATTAGTATCAAAGTGGGAGGTAAGACTTTTAAAATAAGACTGATTGAAATTCAACTTCATAAACATTTTTATATTTCTATATGGCAAAAGATCAATGAAATGTGTCAAAAGTTCAAGCCTTTACTGAGGGGAATATTCCCAATACTTACTATTACAGAGAAACCACTACTAAACTAGGTCAAAAAGAAAATGAATTTCCCTCCCTGAAGATACTTTTTTAAAAAAATGCACAATAGTAAAAAGACAAAAGTATAAACACAAATGGCTTTTAACATATGAAACACTATCTGGCAAAAGCTACTTATAATCTTGAACGTCTGTATTAAATATAGCATGTTTAAAAGACTATCAGCATTTTAAAAAATAAATGACTGGAAACAATATAACTGTCAATCAAACTTTGGAACTATGGAAGGTAGAATAACAACCCTTAGCTCCAAAGATGATCACATCCTAATCTCCAGAATCTGTGACTATCTATGCCAAGCACGAATCAAACTTGCAAATAGAACTAATGTTTTTAATCAGCTGGCCTTAAACTGGAGATCAGATTCTGGATTATCCAATTCAGTCCAGTGTGATCACAAGCATCCTTAAAAGTAGCAGAGGATTAGCGGGGCTGAAGTACCAGAGTGATGTAGAATGAAAAAGGCTCTG
This sequence comes from Uropsilus gracilis, assembly GCA_004024945.1. Taxonomy (NCBI): domain Eukaryota; kingdom Metazoa; phylum Chordata; class Mammalia; order Eulipotyphla; family Talpidae; genus Uropsilus; species Uropsilus gracilis. The sequence goes on along the minus strand of PVHY01002104.1, from coordinate 53,197 downwards.
TGGACCCCACTGGCTTGGAGATGGAAGAGGATCATGAGAAGGCAGCATCTGGAAAGTGGATATGAACAATAAGAAAAAGTATTTTCCTCCCAGTACTTGCAGAAAAATGTAGTTCCTGCTGAAACCCTGATTTCTACCCCACTGAGACCCATTTTCATTCAACTCCTCGCCTCCACGTTAATGAACTTGTGTTGTTTTGAGTAACTAAATTTGTGGTGATTTGTTGTAACAACTCGAGTTAATCCATTTTGGTAACCTAGACCATGGAATTGCAGCCTTCAAAGCAGATTGAGGAAGCTTTCTGTCATGCACCTAGCATGAAACAGTTTCTGGGATATACATATATACTAAGTGACCCAAAGAAGAAATGAAACAATACAGATGGAGTATAAATTGTGAGACTACTTTAAAATGAAGACATAAAAGAAACAAGGAAGAGTATTACTTCCAGGCAGAGAAATCAGGAGGCTGGGAAGAGGACAAAGCAGGAAAACACTTCATTCTCTACCCCTTTGTAACAAAATTTTTATTTTTAAGAAATGTAATTTTATCCAGGAGGTTGTCCTTGATCCCTCAAAATGAGGCAGATTTTAGTGTGATAAACTGTAAATCTTGTGTAAGTCTCATTCATAATCAGGTACTAATATAACCTTAACCATGTACTTTAGAACCATATAATATTGAAAATAAATTATTGTTGGTTCCAAGTATTTGTTTACTGTCTGTCTTCCCCTTTAGATTGCTGGTCTCCTAACAGCAGAGTCTTTTGCCTTTTAACAGTTGCTAGTCTGCTTGACACTTATTAGGCCTTCAAGAAATTTGTATTTAACTGGTAAGTTAATTAACGAAAGTCGCCCAGTTTAAAAAAAAAATGAGAAAAGTTCACAATCTAGTCGATGGTGACTCCCAAAAATAAACACAGAACTATAGTCCTAAATTGTAAAAATAACAAAAGCACACAGTAGAGATCATTATCCAAAGATATATGAATATCTAGCTCTAAATAACTCCTCTTACTGAACTCTGTTAAATCATAGCTCAATCTAGTTCTCTAGCTCTCTTTATCCAGAGAAAAAAGTTTCAAATATTTTTCAACTCCTGGTGTTAAGATCCCTGGCCCATGTTCACGGGTTGGAGCCATTTAGCACAACCTTTGCCTTTTCACAGCTGTCGGCAGCTTCAGCTGTCAGTTGAGCCGCCTTTACTGAGGGGGAATCTCTCTGCTCTCGCTGCATCACTGTTAAGTGCTCCATACAGCTTCTGCAACCTTCAACTTTCTTTACTTTCCTGATCAGAAGGCAGAAGCCGAGAGAGCTTGAGAGGAAGGAATGAATCACGTTCCCATAGGCCTGGTGACCCCATGACCGCTTACAATCAGGGATACTGCAAAAGGGAAACCATTATTCAGAGAGTGCTGTTTGTTCACCAAGATGCTTTCCCTCTCTGGGGCACACAGCTCCATCATAGTTATCCCCCACTATCCAGTAGTAGAGCACTCCTGTGGGAGAAATAAGGAGAAAGGGCCTAAAGCGAAGCAGCAATTACCAATAATGTTTATGGAAGCTTGCTTAACATTTCCAGACCTCCACATAACCAAATCATAACAAATGACACCCAAAAGCACACTGCCGTATAGAAAAACCAGTAAGCACCCACCACTGCAGAAGGAAGTTAGTTGTCCAAGCAACTGTGTATCATCTGCCATGAGCGCGCACAACCTCTTGAACTGACGCAAAACCGATGAGCAGCGTCTTTGCTTTATGGCCTTTGTCGTGATGGCCCTGTATATCTGCTTCGGATTTCCTTCCTTTGGGACACATGGTTACGAACAGTAGGTCTTTCCTAAAAGTCCAGTGATCTCGCGACACTTGGGCAAGTTCGGAGCCCTCAGTTTCCCAGACCCCGTGATGGAACTTCGTGAGTGGGTTGCAACCACCCAATGGGCTGATCCCAGGTCTACTGGCCCCATGCAGATGCCTGGTGAATGCCCACCCACAGCCCAGAATGAGGCTGCTACATTGGAAGTCACCTGGGTCCCTGAGTTGTCATGGCGAGGAAAGGTAGCTAAGAGATCCAGTCAACACAGACACCTGTATTAAACTATTTCTGATCAAAAAATATCTTTTTAATTATTTTAAACCATCAAAATGTTAGTAACTGTGTTATAGTTCAGAAATTGGTGCCTGGAAGTGGAGGGTTGCTATAACATAACTCTGAAACACCTGAATGAGGTGGAGAATGGTAAGGGAAATGGTAGTAGCTGAATAGAGTTTCTGAGTAATAGTTCTTACTAGTTAATAGGTGTAGTCACGGGGTTTTTCTTAATGTTTTAGCCTTGGGAGCTGATTTCATCTGTTACTTTCCATCTTTCTGAGAAGTAGATTTGAACAGGCATGGCCACCATTCCTTCTTGGTCTTTCAGGTGATGTGATGCTTCCAACACTGGTACTTAGTCTGTGCTTAATAAGAGTCTTACATGGATGAAGGAAAGAATGCTTATAGGTCTTGAACATGAGCAATGAGGTTCAAATCCTGTATCTGCCCCTTAATAGGCAGATACACTTTAATTGGACCGCAATTAAAGCTGCGTTTTGGACAAATTCCAGAAATCAATGCCAAGTCCTTTTGTAGTTTTCTTAAGTGAAACCTTAAATTAAATTCTTAAGTAGAAAAGGCAATGCCTAAAACATATCTTAACACGAAGCCTAAATGTTATAGTGTGATACAATAAGAGATCCTTTACGGTAGGAAACTGCTGCTTGAGGATGATTTTTAAAAATTACTTTTTATTTCCTTTAACTGTTGCCAACTCTTATAATTGCTGATTTCTTAAATGCCCAAATGCTTAATGACCCTACCTACTGAGGAGAACAGGAGGGCTTATGGAATGGATACCATGCTTGGTTTTGAATGAGATGAATTGCCTTGGCTCGGCAAATAACTGCTGACCTGCAGTACTTTTTTCTTTCTAATGTTTTCAAAAGTGCAGCACTTTCAGAAATACTAATGGAGACAGCAAACATAGGCAACATCTTTGATTCAACTCACTTCAACAAGGTAAGTTTTTTCAGGGTATAAAGTAGAGAATAGGCATTGAGAAACCACAGATGACAAATTATTTCTGGATCCTAAGGTTATTTAAATTAATGGGTCGGAGAAATAGAACTTGGAAGGTTTATTCATCTGCTGTAGAGATTTTCAAAAGGAAAAAGTTTTGTCAGCATTTGTTGACCTTTAACCAGAAAAACTTCAGTTGTGTTTTAAAAAAAAGTCTTAAGAACAAAAAGGGGAGTGAAGTTGAAGTAGAAATAAAGCAGATGGAGTGTCTATTCCAGGCTTTCAAACAGGAATTCATCCCACTGGTGCCTTGGTGGACTGCTGGCCTAGCTTCCCTCAAGAGGTTGTATGTATGAAAGATATAGAGGAGGTAGGTTAGAAGCTTGAGCCAAGCACAGGAATGACACTAAAATCAGGGTCAGATGGCATTTCTGGGAGACCTGCTGGAAATAAAGGAAGCCTGTTTGCTCTTCAACCGAAGAATCCTATTGCTGTGCTAGAGCAGGAAATTCACTTCATCTTGCCCACTTCCTCTAAGGCAGGGTCCTGAGGTCCATGGATGACACATTTTTTTCACCCCAACTCCTTCCACTTCCCAAGAAGAGAGAAGTTTGTAAGATGGTGTAAGAGATACCTAGAGTGATATAGATCAGACACAAATATATGTATATATATTAATATATTTATAAACATATATGATAGAGATATGGATGTAAAAGAATATTACATACAGATAAATATATAGAGAGGGATAACTATATATATATGTATATACCTATATGTGTGTGTATATATATATATATATATATATGAATAGAGAGGAAAAAAGAGAGCTACTTCAAGGAATGAGTTTATAAGTTTACATAGAAACTGGCAAAAAATATATTTGCAGTTCAAGCTAGCATATGGGCAAAACTCTGTCAAGAGCTGATACTGCACTTTTAAAACAGTTTCTATTAGGCAAACCTCATTTTTGTTCTTAAGGTCTTTCAACTAATTGGATAAGTCACATCTGGAATTGTAAAAGTATTCTCCTTTACTTAAAGTTAGCTGATTTAACCCATGTCTACAAACTGCTTAGATTAGTAAGATTGAGTCAAGCACAGGAATAGCACTAAAACCAGGTCAGTCAGATTAATCACTGGATACTGTAGCTTAGCCTTTGGTGATCTGTGGTTAGGAATATACATACATTTTCATTTGAGTTATGAGAGATACACTCAATGAGCTGACACTTCTTGTCTCTTGGGGTTTTTGTTTGTTTTTAATTCTCCATTTAAAAGTGACAAAGCCAGTAATATTTATTCATACCAAACGCAATAATCAATTGATGCCTAGTCCTGGAATCCATCTGAGAACATTACCTTTTCCAAGAGTCTAGCTTCTTTAATTGAATGAATATTTGATTGTTGGAGAATATCTGTGGTGTAACGAACTGAAGAATTTCATGTGTGTTACTCACCTGGGTTTTCCTAAATTGTAGAAATCAGGGGTTCCTCAGAGCATCTTCATTCTTCCACAAATATTAAATTCATTCACTGAGTTCCTTAAACCCAAATCAGATTCTATATGCTACACTGGAGGGCCCTTTTCCCAGGCCTCCAGTATGCCAAAGAATGACCATGAAGATTGTCAAAGTTATAGATTCTAGGTCCTTCTCAGATTCTGTCTCAATAAATTCAGGTGTGTCCAGGAATCTTTATTTTTAACAAAGTCCATCTAGGTGATTCATCCTTTGAGAAACACAGTTTTAGCACATGATATGAAGACTAACCAAAGGAAAACCATCCTTCTCATTTTACTGAGAGCCTCTCTGAAAAACTGTTAGGAACAAGCTCCAGTTACTCCTCCCATCAGTGTGTCAGGTACTCTGGGAAAGAAAGACTTGAATTTAGGAACTAGAGGAAAACCGTCATTATATTCTAATTTCTTCTAGCAGCAGTGTTGACAGATAATTGTCTAAAGATGAGTACCATCTTCTTCCAACACTCTAGGTAAGACTTGCGAAAAGCAAGCTGAAGAATGGCTGTGGCTTGTTTATGTCTTACTTAGCAGTGCTCTTTCACAAGTCTGCTGAAGCACAGCCAGCGATTATGAGGGGTCTTTTTTAATAGAGGGGGCAACACACCTGCATGTGCATATTCTGGCCCTGCTTCCCCATTCACTGCAGCTACCCTGCAGTTTGCATTATGTACTTCTTTGTGGAAAGCACAGAATTGGCAGACATCTGACTTCTATGTCTGGTGTCCATAGAGAGCTTTTTGAGAGTATGAACAGTATCTTAATTGCTTGTCTATCCCATGCCCAAACCAGTTCCAGGCATAGAAGTGCCAAGAATACCATTCTCTTCATATTTAGATGTGGAAGACTCTGAAGGAATATTTACTTTCTATCAAAGTAACATCTGGGAAGACTTCTAATGCAATCACACATATTGATGGGAAGTGTGATTACATCACACTTCAATAGAAAGAAATTTGCCACACTTTTGCTCTTCCCAGAGTGCAAGAGTTTGTACTCAATTATTCCTGATTAATCCCAATGTGTTGGAAAAGTGTACTTATTTAGACTTTAAAATGTGAGAAGATTTGCCTTGGAAAAAAATATCAACACATTGGCATTATTTTCATGAAGAACATCACCACATACTTACCAGTTTGCATTTGCTTTAGGTGAAGTCAGTGCTTCATAAGTGTAGACTTTTCAGATGGAAGACTCCTAAAGACAAGACAAGTTTTGCCAACATTTCCTCAAGTTGGTATTTGAGGGAAGAGAGTCAACTCAACAATTATGAGGAATGGGGAGCAAATTTTCCCTTGAGTGAAAGAATTGCCTGAGCAAGTTCTGCAATTCCCAACACGTCCATTTTTAGCTTAGAAGAAAACATCTGACAGAATGTGTCTGAATTCTTTGATGAAAAGGTGATAGGACACGTTTAGAATGTTCCCTCGGTAACAAAGGGGCTCCCAGGACACACAGCTGCTCAGAACAGCATCTGTTCAGGGAACAGTGAGAGCATTAGTATTCTAAATAATCAGAACTTTCGTTCTTTCTCAGATGCCAAGAAATAGACAAATGTTTTGGGCCTATTCCAGCCCCTTCTGGTCAACCCTCTCTCACCCCTCATGGATGTTCTTTTAGCAGCAATGCAAAAACAAAACAAAGATCAGACACATTGAGGACTAGGGAGAAGAGGGAGCGAGCATGCGAGCAGTTCCTGGGCTAGGTGTGGAGGCCCAAATGCATAAAGAAAGGCAAACCTAAAGCTCAGGACCACCATGTTGGATCCAGTTGTCCCCAACTACATTGGTCAGCCTGCTCAAAACTATTATAATTGTCTTTCCTTAGGAAAAATGTAAGATTGTCTTGGTCTTCAACAACTATTCTAGGGCGAATCCTAGGTTTCATCTTTCAGAAATGGAGGAAACCCATTCATCTTTCTTCTCATCTTTAAGCATCTAACTTTGGGTCTTTGGCATCCCCAGTGCTATGCTTTATCACCAAGGCAAAATGAGGTAAACATGTACTTTAAGGTATATATCATTTCCTGTGAACGATATAATGAATTGTTATTCACACACATACATTTACTTAGTGAAGTAGTACCAGAAAAACATCCTAAAAAGTTCTAATAACAATCATTTTAAAACAGTGGCTAGAATGATGATTTCCACAAACCGTGCATTGCACTTTGGATAATGTGATAGGTAATAGATAATATTGCAGAAAAAATGGCAATTGTTTTGTATGACCTCTCAGGGGTCATGCAGGTTCCGTTCCAGGTTTAGTGATGTCATCAAGGGACCTCAGGGCACAGGATCAGGTTATGCAGAGAGGGAACAGCACGTACTTGGTGTGATGACGGGAAGGACTGTTTTGTCAGAGGCCTGTCACCTTCAGTGTGACACCCTCATTTTCAGAAAATGTGTTCCTGGGAGAAGCAACGTGTTAACTTGATCATTTCACATGTGCTATGGTTGAGATAAGTAAACCGTGCTTACCCCAGAGCAGAGGCTCAATGGAAAAGGAAGTTTTGAAGATGATCAAGCAGCTGAGTGGTCGCTAGGTTGGGGACCCTGTGTGGCCTGGGAGAGAAGCTGGTGGTCAGCAGCCAGTGTGAGGATGCTGAACTGGGGCAGATAGAGGATTGGGAAGGATGGGGTCTCAGCCTAGGGCTTGCAGGCTAATTGGGCAGCAAATTCTGCTACGTGAAAGTGGAAGGTTTTAGGCTCTGGAAATTGAGGAGGGAGACACCTTACCTGGAATGATTGGCTGAGGCTGAAATGAAAGAACTCTTGTTCTTTATGACAAGGGCAACTCTGGGGAAAGCATTTTACCTCTCTCTGTTTTCAGTCTCCCAAATGCTGGGATGTGAGTCTCTGCGGAACCAGATGGATATTTTTATTTTAATGATTAGCTATTAGAAAAATGTAAGTAACCTGTCAACCCCATGATTTCATGATGATTACAACTTTGGAAAAAACTGGAATGTAAAATGTGGGTTGGTTTTAAGAAAATATTAAGTAGAGAAGAAAAACCTCACAGAGGCATGTGAAGGAGCTGTGTGTGTAAAACACAGTTGTAGAACTGTTTGGAAATGAATGTCCCACTGGGCTCCCTAAGAGTCACTGCCTACTTAGAAGCTACTGCATGAAACCATTTGTCTTCATTGCAAATGACTGGGGCCTAGGAGGGAGGTAGGAAATGAAGTTGGGTCCTCAAGTCATCAGCAGGCAACATGTTATAGGTAGGCCAGCAGGTGTTTAGCAGGTGGCTGAAGTCAGGCTCTGGGTTGGGACCTGCTGACTGCTTGTGTGGCCTTGAACAAGATGCCATGTCTGAACCTTGGTAAAACGGAAGTGCTCCTTCCTTCTATGGATAATGCTCAGGACTAGAACTGATACGTCATAAGCTTTGCATACCTGAAAAATAGCAAGATATCAAATATCTCAGGAACAATTCTTTGATATTCTTACTTTCCTTTTGTGCTGGGACTTTTTCTTCAACCTTTTTTTTTTTACAATAACTGGTCTTTCTCACATCTAATGGGCATGACAGGAAGAACTACATGCTTTGGATTTACGTGTTATGTTAGTGTCAGTGGTGCTGAAGATCTCTTGGTTGTCTCCCTGGGTGGCTCACCCATGACGGTTCTCTACTTTTTATGCATTTTTAAGTCTCCTTTGGTTCTATTCATAGAGTATCCCTCATAGTTTGCCTCCTTCTGCTGCCAAAATTCCAGGAAGGCTTCGTGATGATCCTTCCCCCATTTGATACTTCCATAACAGCGAGTCAACCTTGTAACTATGTGCCACATTCTTTCACTTGTGGGTCATCCACCTATTTTGGAAAGACATTTGAAACGCAGTCTTCTGTTTCTTTATGGAGATACAGCATGCAGAAGGCTGTGGCCACCCAATACCAGGAGAGGGTCAAAAGGAGACATTCCCCAGATGACTTTTCAGTGCCAAATTGACTGGTCTGGGCTTTCTAGAGCAGCATCCCACCATCCCTGTCCAACATATCAGGCTACCCAGCAGTAGCCCCAGCCAAAGAGCTAGGCTCGGCTGTTCTGTGCTATTTTGAAACAACCTCTTCATGTACCTCCAGTGTTTTCATAACGTGCTTTCCACGAGAAAGACATCATTCCGAGCCGCACAACAAGGGGACTGCCGCTGGCTGCTCGCTGTGGTTTGACGGGCATCGCCTTTGATCATGTCTAATGTCACAGAGTCAGTGTGGGCCTCAACTGGGTTTCTTGCTGTGTGACCTGTGGTCTGCTGGTTGTTTCTCAGTTCTTTCTGTGGTGAAATGGAAAGCACATGTGTAAAGCTTAGGATGCTGTGCCCACCCCATAGGCAAGCTGCAAATGTGGAGACTTGGGACATGATACACATGACCAAAAGGGTGTGGAAAGGTTTATTAGGATTAGGGTTTAGAGCATAGCAGGCTTCCCAGTTGGTCCCAAAGTGACTTGAGAGAGCCATCAAGGAGGCTGGGGTGGAGTGTGGGTAGAGAGGGACAGGCTAAGGGAGCTCCCATGTGAGGCAGGACCTTTTGTGGTTTCCATCTCCAGCTGCTGTCAAAAGAGGGGCCCATATCATCTTGCCCAGATGTGGGCACAGTAAAGGGGTGAGGCTTAACAGCTATCAGCAATAAAACATTAAAAGTGCAGTCAGATTCTTAATTATAGGCCGTGAAAGAGCAAGTGGCCTGTCAGCAGTGTCTGCCATCATACTTACCTTCACTCATCCCAGAGTTTTTCAAGCATGATGCTCTAAGAGTTTGGGGCCAAAAGTGCGATGAGTTATACAGGTTTACTTTATAATCAAAAGCTCTTAACCTCACCTGGCTACAATGAAGATTTGGGGGCTCCTGGCTACCACTTATTGGCAAACAAAACATCACCCTGAGTGTGTTTCTGTAGCTCCCCAAAGTCCAGAGCAGTGTGCCTTTATGACACTTCATTAGTGATAGGGAATGACAGAGTATGACTCTGTATTCCTGTCTTTCTAAACGTGTGTGAATGTTGTGCACGTATGGATGTTTCTGTGTCTGTGTGCATATAATACACAGTCATTGATTAGATTGTTAGTGTCATCCCATGGTAATAATTTTGTGCATTATTATAAAATGTCATTGAAATGCCTTGAGATCCCTTGAAAACACCTCAGGTATATGGGACTAGGAACTGATGGACATGCTCAGACTTGCTGTTATTTTTAAGAATTGTGCATCAGGATAGCTGTGACAAGTCAAAAAGCAAAGAAAGCTCTACGTTATTTCTGTGTGTGTCAATTTTATTATGGTATGGTTGACAGATCATCAAATGTAACAATTTTCAATGTCCAACTTGATGGATTTTTGGCAAATACACACTGGAAGAAACTTGAATGTTAGCTACTTGGTTTTCAGACAGATCTTCATTATACATACCTACTGCAATCCAAGTCTCCTGTCTCTGGCTAGTATGTGGCAAATGCTTAACACCCCTTGGCATATCCCCAATAAACAAAAAGGAAGCTTTATAAATGATCTACTTTCCCACGCATTTTATTTAGTTATTTCATATAAAAGTACTTACTGATTGCTTGCTTCCTTGGGGTCACTTCTTTGGGGGAAAGGAGTGAATCTTCTGCATAATTGTATACACAGAGACCATGTTGAGCACAAAGTAAGTGCTCTAAATATTGTAGAAAAAAGTGACTAGTTGCTAGTTGCTCTTTCTGTTTAAAGATGACAAGCACTGTGCTGGTCCATTGAACACTGTCTCACAATATGCCCATCTGTAATGCCTGCAGTTTCAGATGAGCATCAGAAAATTGAAAGGCAATGTACCTAACAAAATACAACCTGAATGTTGAAGATTATAACTAAATATTTCTTTGGCCAGAGCCCCATCAGTAGCAACCTGTGAAATTCCAGATACTCCATCTGAAATAACTGGGTTGCTGGCAGCAGGTTGAATTCTCAGGGCTGAATTCTTACCTTAAAACTGGACTCTAGGAGCATGTATTTTCATGGTATCGTATGAATTGAGTCCACCTTAGTTAAGGTTCTATTCCATAATGAAGAACCTTTCTTATATACTTGGTGATTCTGTAGTGTATAACTAAATTTTACAGATGACAGAGGCAACATTTTGGCAGAGCCTTAAAATGGTCACTGAACTTGGCTTGTCAGCACCTGGTGCTGGCTGTGTACTCTGTGTCCTTCTAGCCAGGCCCAAGTCTGAAAGAAAATAACAGATGTTCGGTTAATTATTTTTCCCGCGCGTGTGTGTATGTGTGTGTGTTCATAGTGTCGCTTCCTTCCAGAGACATTGTGTGTGTGTGGGGGGGGGGAGTGTGGCTTCCTTCTAGAGAAATCGTGTGTGTGTGTGTGTGTGTGTGTGTGTGTGTGTGTGTGTGTGTGTAGCCTGGCTTCCTTCCAGAAACATCAAACATATATATTGCGTATTGGTGATCATTTTGTTTGGATCCAGACTATAACCAACTAGCAAAAAGAAAATGAACCTTACCCAGAATACTTGGGGAACAACGGAGACTCGCAGCAGCAGTGTCCATGGGCGCTATCTGGTCTGTGTTGCATTGTGCGTGTTGGCAGCCGTCAGCCGTCGGTGAAGCTCTCAGCTATGCAGTCTAAGGTGCTTAATTAACATCGCTGTTCTGGGAAACATGGGAAGCTGTCCAGCGGAACTTTCAGTCCTGAAGGGGTGATTCGCCATGTCCTGGAGGTTTGCAGTGTAACCATCCCAGTCTGTGTCGGTTCATCATCGGTTCCAGCAGCTAAAGAATGTCAGAGCCCTGGGTGGATTTTACAGGCTTTAGAGCTCTCAGGGGACCAGGCCCACAGGCCCATCAGACAGGTTGGCCGGCTCATTGTATGGCAGGCAGGCCAGATAGCAGGAGCAAGGAGGCTGGGAGGCAGGCTGGACTCCTCACACTTTTCCTCTGCCTTTTTTCTCTCTGTGCTGGCCTTTTTGTGTTCTCCTCTTGTTCTCTCGTCCCACCCCAGGGTGACACTGCCCTTTTATTCTTTACTCCCAGGCCCAGGTATGCACACTCACACATGCACACACCCACTGGGCCAAGCGTGTACAATCATAAGGGTAAAATACCCCAGGTGCTGGTCACAGCGGCCAATGGTGGAAGGGCAAAAATCCCCATAATTCATTTACCCTACCAGATATAAACAAATAGAATGATTTCTACCTCCTATTTATTAAAAAGTGTTGATAGTCTGTCTGTATGGCAGTTTTATAAAGGAAACATCATATATGATTAAGTTGTATATTATATTTAAGGTATATACCTTCTTACTCCCAGCAAGATAAATAACTTTACAAGTCCTGAGGTTGTCTGTGCTTATCTCCCCTTCGCATCCTTTTTGCCAATGCTCACTTGATTAAAGTCAGGAGAAAACAATATTTTTGTCTCCTTCTGTCAACTTCTGGGTAAAGGTAACTTCTGGTCCTCAAAACATTTAATTATTTTCTCACAGAGCTGGTGAAAATTCAATTCAAAAACCAAAAAGGCAGTTTAACCTAGCAAGCAAACTCTCTACGGCCACTGAGATGCGCCCCCCGGCAAGCTGTGTGAGACAGCTTTTTTAACGAGAGACAGGTCAGGTGGAGTCGCCTGTGGGTGCAGTCCCACAGCTACTTCCACAGGAACCTTAGCCGGGCACCTTGACACTCCGCCTCTTTCTTATCTAAATCAACCTGGGACTTGTTCGGATAATTAAGTTTACTTATAAACCCAGTTTCTACAGCTTAATTAGTTGGGATACCTATGTAACAGTTATTTCAGAATGTTGCCTCAGTGATAACCTCACACTAATCCAACACAGAGGTCCTGCCCATGGAGCAGACATTCCAGTTAGTGCGGGAAAGGCAGGAGGACACGCCTCTGCGACATTCAGGAGGCAACGCTGCCTGAGAAGTGTCAGTGATGTGCCTCCTTGGAGTTGTTGCCTGAAATAGAGGCAGGTCCAAGTTCAGTGAGTGACCATGAATAATGACTTTGATCTTGCACACTGATTTCAATTGATATCATTAGTAGTTGGTGAATTTTTGGCATGCTTCCTATGGAATTATCTTTCAAAACTATCAAAAAAAAGATCAGAATTACCAGGTCACGTTTACCCAAAGTATAATTACCTAGACAGCCCGGGACATTCCTGTATTTACAGGCTTGGGTTATTTTCCTTCATTGCGTGGATCTTAAAAGTCTGCCACCCTGGAGAACATTCAAAAGAATGAACCTCCAAATCTGAAGAATTTCTATTAAAAATTTTGAGCACAGACAGGATAAGTAACTAAATGAAATAAAACAAAAATAAACTTTTGAGCTATAAGACTCATTAGTGGTGACCAGGAGTGGGGGAATGACCGTGGGCAAATTGGGGAAAAAGCCACCAAGAGGCTGGTGAAGGGTAGAGTTGGGATTTTTTTGTTATGAACTGAATATGGTAGCTATCCATGCTCATGCTCAATAAGTTTCCATGCGTGTGCTGGAAATTATATAATGTTATGATGCAATGTCACATAAACAAAGAAATAAATAAGGAAAGCATCCATCCAAGGCAAGCAGTACTGTCTCTGTTTTATGGACAATGAAGCTGGGCTAAGCACCAGAGAGGCTGAGCTACTCTTTCAGGTTTCCGCCACCATCCATCTGTCAGGTCTTAGGTGATGACTCTGCCTGCCCCACCAGGTGCAGCAGAAGCCACTGTTCCCTATAGGGTGCTCAGAGTCTTTGAAACACCATTCCTGAAGATACGGGAACTGGGTTGACTGTGCAAAAACAGACCAACTCTTCGTCATGCAGAGTTGTAGTATGTGTTCATCCTTAGATTTTCTGTTTGCATTGGGCTACATTTTTCCTTTGTTTTGGTGCTAATTTGCATTTCTCCATTCTATAGCAAAGAAGAGATTTACTTTAGTTTTCTTTCATTGACAAAGAGCTGGGTGAAAGAGAAAGAGGATCACCCAGGTTGAACTGTTCTTAGCTTATGAACGGAAAGAGATGAAATCATAATGACACTTTCATATGAAGTGCTGTCCCTCCTGGAGTCCTTGTCACTGGTCTCAGAGTGTAGCTGACTTGCAGCTAGTTACTCTTGCTCTATCAGTGAATAACTATAACCCCGTAAATAACTTATATAGACTTAGTTTTTATTGCCTTGCAATTTTTTATTTTAGCAAAGTTTCACTGAAGTATACTTTTCTATAGAAGAAACTGCATCTATTTAAATTTTGATAAGTTGTTACATAAGTAGACACCTATAGAGCTACTGGCAATGCGCAGACCAATGAACATGCCCATCACCACCAGAAGTTTCTTTCTACTCCTACTCAGTGACGCTCCATCTGCCATCACTGTTCCCAAGTAACCAAGTCATCTGTGTGCATATGTTTGAATGTTATACCTATGGACTAGTATGTGGTTCACAGGAGGTAGCAGGGACTTACCCATGTGATGATCTATCAGTTGCATACTCTTTTTTGTCGAGTTGTGGTGTTCCTTTGCATGACCACACCAGAATTTGTTTATTGACTCCTCTTTGGATTATTACAAACTAAGCTGCTATGAAGATGTCTGTTCAAGTGGACACAGTGCTTTCACTTCAGAATGTCCACTCACATCAGAATGCACATATGCTTTCACTTCTCTTGCCATTTAAAAGCTTAGGAGTATAATTTTTATTTCCACTTGCAGCTTGTTGGAGATTCCAGCAATTCTATATCCTTATGTGCAATATGGCCAAATTTCTTAGTTTTAGCCTTTCTTATGGTTATAACTAATAATGATGAGCATATTTTCACGCATTTTTGCCATATATATGTGATACATATAGTATATATACACATAGGCACACACACATACATCTGTCTCTTTGGTATGCATTTCAAATCTCTTCAAATCATTTGGTCACTTTTAAATTTCTTTGCACTTACCATATTCTGGACACCAGTCCTTTATCAGCTGTGGGAGCTGACTAAATACCCCACAAAGATGTCCATGTCTTAATGTGCAGAACCTGTGAACATGTTAGCTTATATGGGAAAAGGGACTATTAAAATGGGATTGACATTAAGGACTAGGGTATATAAGGGTTCTCCTGGATTATTGATGGGTGGGGATGCCATATATAATCATAAACACCCTCAATAAGAAAAAGGCAGAAAGGTCAATATGGGAAAAGAAAGTGACGTGGCCTGAAGACATGGATTTGACAACCTCTAAAAGCTAGAAGAACACAAAATGGGTGTTTCCTTGCAGCCTCTAGGATCAACCAGTCCTGCTATCACCCTGATTTCAACCCCAAAGGACTCTTTTTGGACTTCTAACCACCGCAAATGAAAAAAAAATTAATTTTTTCTATGCCATCAAGTATGTGTTAATTTATTACAGTAGTAAAGAAACTTTTACATTAAATATCTTCCCTCCAGTTTGTAGCTTGTCTTCTCATGCTCTAAATCATCTTTCAAAACTGAAGTGTTTACTTCTGGTGAAGCCCAACTTATCAAATTTTTTGAATAGTGCTTTTGGTATCTATCATAGCTAAGAAACGTTTACCCCAAAATTGCAAAAATAAATTTTAATGTTTGCCTCTACGAGTTTCATGTTACAGTTATATCTGCAATACATTTTAAGCTCATTTGTATACATATTTGAGACATGGGTCAAAGCACATTTTCTACATGTGGATAATTGCCTCAGTATCTTTTGTTACAAAAATCTTTTCTCAACTATCTTCTCTCCTTTTTGTTTATTGTTGAATTCCATTTGCTAAAATTTTGTTCAGAATTTCAAGTTCAGGAGGGACTTTAGTTGGTCTTTAGTTTCCCTGTGTGGCCCCTGGCCTTGGGAAATACAGTCTTCCAGAATGAGCTGGAAACATGTTACCTCCTCTTCCACTTTCTGGAAGAGTTTATGTAGAACAGGTACTATTCACTGCAGCCTGGAGTTTTCTTTAGCAGGAGTGGAGTTTAAATGTAAATTCAATTTATTCAGTTGAGGACTGTTTGCTGTGGCTTTTTTCTTATTCTTCTGTTTCACTTGAGATAGTTTCTATGATCACGTCTTCAAGTCCACTGATCTTTCCTGAGTAATGGCCAAGCTACCACTGCCCTATTCAGTGCATTTTTCATCTAGACATTATAATTTTGATTCTGAAAATTCCTAAAGCTAACAAACTGTCAGCAGAACTGAAGCGTAGAGCAAGGGAGCAGGGCTAAGACAGGGACAGGAATGGACACAAGAGATTAAAATGATGGCTCATGGGTGACAAGGTGGTGGGAGAACCTCGGGGTAGACAACAATGTAATATATGTATATATGCAATCAATTGAAAAAAATCTTTCTTTATCAGAGAGGGAAGTTGGGGAGGGGGAGCCATGTGACAGGGATTCCAGGAGACTAGGGTCGAGGACTGTGGATGCCTCTGTGGTGGGTGTGTGATAGCCATCTGAGGAGGATGAACCTCTGCCTCTGGGTCCTATACAGTGTTCTCAACCAATGTTGCAGCAATAAAAAAATGATATCATTCTGTAATAACCTATGGAATATGGTTGTAATAGCTTTTTAAATGTATTTGTTCACCCAACATTGGTGTTAATGCTGGGTCAGTTTTTGTTGGCTAATTTTTCTCCTCATTATGGATCATATTTTCCAGTTCCTCTGCCCGCCTGTTACATTTCTGGTAGGATGCCAGGAAATGTGAGATTGGCCTCACTAGGTGCTTGGTGGTTTTTTTAATTTCTGTGAGAATGCCTGCTCTTTTTATGTACATGTGCTTACATTCCTTGGAGACAGTTTGAATGTTGTGTGGGGAAGGTTGTCTTTTATGAATGGTCAGCAGTGCTCCACTCAAGGATGATCACTCCTCACTACTCAGGTAGGGTGCCCCCACTCCATGAATTAGGGGGTCTCCAGTCTGGTTGGAGGGAGCACGCACCTCCCCAGACCCAAGCCAGCACAGGCGCTGTTCCTGTGACCTTTCAAATGGTGCTTTTTCCAGCCCTGGGGAATTTCCTCACTTGCATTCTTGCAGGTTTCTGGAATTTTCTTTTCAGCATTCTCTTTTTTCACCCTTTTACTCTATGAGATCCAACCCTCTTGTACTATCTGGATTGTCAGATGAGAGAGTCTGGAGCTCATGCGGGTTTGTTCTTCCTGCCCTGCAACCTGGAATCAGTAAATCAGTAAACCTGAATCTATCTCTGGTCTCAAGGATCACCTCCAGTGTTTGCATAATCACTGTTTCATATGTTTTGTCTGCATTTGTGTTTGTATTTTTTTTTAAGTGGAAGAACACATTTGGCTCCTCCATTTTGGCTGAAGTTGAAATCTATTTCAGTCAAGAGACTGAATCACAGCTAATCTGCAGAGACCTCACCAAAGGGTGCATATCTGCTCTGTTACCCAAACTAAGGTAGAGGCACCTAAGTTGCATGTGTAAAGCATTTGTCTCTCTGTTTCTGCCCCATAGACATAGCATAGTTTCTGCCCCATAGACATAGCAGCTGTTTAGTAAGTATTTTTAAAGTTATCATGAGCAATACAATAAAGTCAATCATGAGCAAAGTGAAAGGATGTTGAAGGGACATTGTATTCAGACGTTGCCTCACTGGCTTCTGGGTTTGCCATCTCCCTTTGTTTTTATTCTTTACACACAGCCAGGATCGTTTTTGTTCCTGTATCACAGCCAGGCTTTCTCCGTATGTCAGGGAAGCTTTTTCCAAGCAGCTACATTTTCACATGCTTCCCGCTGTGTGACCCTAGAGGTATAGCCTTTCTCCTGCAGCTCCAAATGGAAAATCCTGGGGCAGCCCTTCATCAGCCCAGATTGGATTAGTGTCCGTCTGAGCACTGAGGGAAAGTGTTATCTTTTTTTCAAGGTCTCTTTCCATTAAATGTACGTCATTTATAAAAATTGCAAAAATTTAGACAAGTAGGGGAAAAAATAAAATGCAAACTTGGACCCTTACAGAGAGAGCCATCATTCACCTTTTAGAACATTTTCTTCCTTTTTATGGATAATTTTTCTAGGAAAATGGGAGGGCAGCAGGGTCAGAATGCCATTTAGCTCCCTGTTTCAGTTTTCACTTGTGAGTCTTTGCTTTCATTCTTTCTGAAGAAGACTACATAGAATCAGAAACCAAGTCAGACCTTGTAAACACAATAAGCCTGTGTTTTCGTTAAGCACTAGAAAATAAGGAAAGAAGAATGACGCTACCTCAACACTTGTGTGGCAAGACACTGCTCCTTTAAGAAACCCAGAAACTGCTGTTGCCACTGCCAGACTTGACTCACCAGTGTTAAGAAACACCTGTACACCTTCAGAACAGTCACTTCTGAACACTTGTACAAATTAAAATTTTCCCTCAGGGAGTTCAAAGGTCTGTGTCAAAAGTTACATCAAAGGGGAGCGTCTCCCCAGTCAGCTCTAGAGGTTCTCAAATACAGGTGTTCACCCCGCTCCTGCCTCGTCATCTGGATAAGCCACTGGCCCACTCTGGCAGAGTTGCTCCTTTGGGCACAGCACTGGACAAACTGGGGCGGGGGGGGGGTCACATGATCCCCACTCTTAGGGAATAGACTGCCTACCTGGTGAGGGAGGCAGGTGACCTGGGTTAATCAGCTTTTCTGTGAGCAGACTCTTGGACCAGAGACCAGATTTTTTTTTTTCTTCTTATAGATTCAGTCATATTTATATAGTTATGACCCATCATTTTTCCCTTCCCCTTGGTGGCTTTCACCTCCCTTTCACTGCAAGTCATTGGTTAGTATTTGGCCCTTTGGAGAGACCAGGATTTTAAAGACCAGGATTTTATACTGATTCCAGTATAACAAACATTTAGTTCAACAGACTTTCATTTTATTGTTCATCACCCATCACTGCAGTGTAAGATGGAAATGACACCATGCGCCTTCGTGCTGGCTGCTCCTGAACTCACAGTGCCTTTTCAGATCCCTCTGAGTGGGGCTTTGCAAAAATATTGGCCTTCTGACAGATCACTAGAAAAGCATGTCTCCTCTGGTCAGACAGGAAAAGGAGTTCTTCTCCTGCCCTGGGCTGGGATTCGGGTACCGTTCGTACTCTAAGAGCAGTCTGCACAAGGAGGCTGCTGTGCGTGTCACTTTTTGCCCCCCATTACCCCAACAGTGGTAGCCCCAATTCTTTGCACCAAGCAAAGGCAGGGCGTTCTTACAGTTGTGGAACACTGCTCTCTTATGTTGTCGTTGTGACTTCTCGTTGCCTCTGGGATTTCCTTCAAAGTTCTCAGGCCTTGCGCCATGCATCTTATTTCAAGAGATATAGGCATCTCTGCTTTTTCCACATATTGTTAGAGATGATGGCAGAAGATCTAAGGGGCTTGTCAGGAGAGGCCCTGGGCAGCTGGAGTTGTTCTTGCCAATAGAGGCCTTTCAGTTCTATGACTTATGGGCAAAGGCAAGAGGGTCAGAGTACCTTTGAACAAATACACAATCCTCCAGTGACCCTCTGGCAGTACATCAGAGATTCTGCAGCATAGCTCCAGGCAACAAATTGAGGCCAGCCAGTATTGATGAAGGAGCCTCCTCTGTGCAGCTTTTAAAAATACCTGCACACTAGAGCAGGACAACTGGCTCTGTTAAAGAGCATGTGATGGCTCTGAACTGGGCCTGATGGATATTCAGCCCACACTGTCCTCAGGAGTGCTCGCAGAGAGCTCTGTTGCTTGCAAAACTTCCTTTTGAGTCGGGATTGAGGGGTAAGAAAAGGGTGTTCTAGAATTGACTCCAAATTAATGGAAACTTAATGCTAAGACCTCTGTCTCTTACAAGTCTACTTATACCTTACCTGGAATTTTTCTCAAGTTTGCATTTTAAAAATAAATACTGTTTTTTAGTGTTACTAGCCTGGGTTCAAAAACAATTGGCTTTCTGGCCCTCCTTCAGGGCTGGTTTCCAGCAGCTCTTTGGAAAGAAGTTAGCCCCTCTTTCATCTGTACTTGTTTATTCTATTCAACCTTCACTAAATAAATAACCTCACCAAATGAAAAGGCTAATTTAGAGGAACCAGCCTGCTCGCTGCTCTAGTATCTGAGTGGATGGAGTTGGAGCTCACCTCCAGATCCTCTGGGTAGCGAATGCTCACCAAGGAACGTTGAGCAGTGGTAAGAAGCAGTAATGTGAATGTACACAGTACAGCAAGGAGAGACCTTTGACACAGAGGACTTCCTGGAAGAGGTGAGAAGCAGAGGTTTACATAGCACAGTCACATTTACATGTGCTTGAAAACAAAGGTATACAAGACGCCAACCTCTTCAATGAAAGCAAGCATACAAATGAAAAGGCCCCACATCACAGACATTAAAATGCACAAGAGCAAAGGGAGTAGGGTGCGAGAAGAGAGATGAAAGAGCTTGCGTGGAACCTGCACAGACTGAAGATGAGCTCCAGGTTTTGTTTCTAAGAGCCAGCGGCCACCATTTCCCCTGGAGAGTTTCAGAAGCTTAGTTGGGATTCCAGGAATCTACATTTTCATAAATTCCAAGCAGGAGAACTTGCAGTCCTTAGCAACTAGAGGGGCAGTTGATGAGAGCTTCTTTTGAAAGGTACAAATTGCCAGAGGAATGAGCTGGTCCCTGTCCTCAAGAAGCTAGTGACAGCACATGCAGGGGGAAAAAAAAAGAGGAGCAGAAGGAGAAAGTACATATTGTCAGAGCTGCATGGAGAAGGGAGATGCTGGGATGGGCTAGAATGTTCAAGAAAGCCTCATCAAGTGCTGGGTGGGCATCAAACATCCTTTTTAGGACAGGCAGGATGAAGAATTAGAACAGGGGAAGGCGGGCATCTGGTTAAGAAGCTGTTGAACTAAATTTCAGAAGTGGGATCTGGCATGGTGTGGGCAGGAAGCATTCAACATGAGGGTTCAGTTTGCATTGGCATGAGGAATGCAATGCTCAGAGAGATGGAGGGAAGACTTGGGGATTTTGAAACCCAATACAGTTTTAGACTGAGCCCTGAAGAACAAATGGAAGCTTAACAAAATCATTTTTTTTCCAACATGCCTCTGCAAAAGGAGTTTGAAGAAGAGTAGTCAGTGATAGAAGGAAACCCCAGAAGAGGAAATTTTGAGAAGGTGAGTCAGCTCCTTGGAATGTCACTGAATGTGAGGTTGGAGGAGGACTGCAATGCTATGTCAGGTCTGAGAGTGTGGTGGTCATTGGTGTTTGCCCACCCACAGGGACTGCTTTCTCTGCAGCTGCACTGGACTTGGAGGAACAGGAGGGGTCTCCAGACTCATCCTCAAGAAAGGTGAGAAAGGTGTGGAAAGGTAACAAGGGTTAGGAAGAAGCCAAGAACACAGATGGCAGCAGCACAGTCTTTGGGACCTTGAGCTTGGAGGCCAGCGGGGAGGAGAAGTTGGAGGTTGGGTGTCTCTGGAAGATTCCTCTGATTTAGGCCTGAGGGCAGAGATGACTATTGTTAACATCCAGTCCATCTTGTCTTGCTGGAGAGACATAAACTGTATTTCCCTGCCTCTTTCAACTATCTGTGATCATGTGACAAAATTGTAATCAGTGTGAGTGGGAGTTTTGTGGACCACTTCTGCCCCCTTTATTCGCCCCTGCTGCCCCCTGAAAGGACAGTGATTAGGTTAGCTTCAGAGAGAAGAGGAAAAGGACACCACTAAAGAGGCCCACTGCCACCTGGGCCTCTGAGCAGCTCCATGGATCAAGGGGCCCACTCATGCCTGTCATCCACTTTGAACTTGTTCTGCAGGAGAGAAGGAAAGTTCTTTGTTCCCTGAGATACATCATTGAGTCTCTTGCTACAGCAGCTATCATCCAAATAGACAGTGGATTCTCCAGAGAATAGTGAGTGCACACCCCCAAACAGGGACTAAAGTGTGACACCCCAACTTAGCAAGCAGGTTACAGGTGTTCAGAATGCAGACACTCAGTCTGCAAAGCTGGGAGCCCCTCTTCTCTCACAGCAGAGCATGTTGTAGAACTGCCACCTGCAATTACTGGGAAGGAAACATGTCTGCCATTGTCAGGCAGCAAAAAGAATAGGAATTTCTAGCCCCGGCTTCTCAGAGGTGCACTTACTGTGAGGTTAGTGATGCTTAAACTTCAGGGCCTTGCACTGCTGTGGGCTTTCAAGCATGCAGGAACAGCGTGTGCACATAGGCAGGTGTTCTTATAAACATTCCAAATTTAAGATTGCTTGTCTCTGATCAGTCGTGACCACTTTATCTTTCTACCCCAACATTCCCTGCATAACTGTGACTGCTCTGTAGGTCACAATGGAGAGGTTGCCTTTTAGGGCATGGGGAAGTTGAGCTGATGACACCTTCATTTGGGGAGGAGCAAAATGTATGTGTCAGATTTGCTCTTTCTTACAGAAGTTAAGAGTAGGCTGTTGCCAGCCCTCCCAGGGTGAAAGTGATGCCGAGGGATCCACTGTCACTTACCCCACGATCTTGCCCGGAGCCTTGATAAGGAGAACCTGGCATGGCTTTATGGATATTGAACCCTCTGGTTCATCAACTACATAAATATGTAGATGGTGAAGAAGAAATATGTTGGAAAATGTTGAAGTCAGAAACTACTCTATGGGAAATTCTTTCAATCACCAGACATGTCTAAGTGTCAACAGAACACAGCTGTGTTTGGTATAGAAAATGTAGTGCATTTAAAAAAGCGTATTTTCCTGTATATATACTACATGTAATTTAAAAGTTGACATATTTTAAGCAGGAAATTTGGTCCTTATCAATGCTTAGTCAAAACTGAAAATCTTTTGTATTAGGAGTGTACTTACTAATCTAATTTGTATAATTGTTGATAGACCATACTGTTTTGGTCTCGCCCATTCCATTCCCCATATAGTGGTTAGGAAAATGCATCCGTTCAGAACATCGACTGCAAAAATCAGAATTGACAGGCAGCACCAGCTGCTGTCATGCTGGATGTCTCACTGCATTCCCTGCTAGATGCAGTCTTGGGGGTCCCCAGGCAGGGCTCCTCCAGGGGGAGACGGGCTGGAGCACTCCTACCTGCGGTGCACACGGTCCAGGGACTGACTGCACACTGTCCAGAACACCTCTTCCCTTCGCTTCCCTCCCTTACTTCTTCCCGTGCACTCCACCCGCAGATACCAGGCCTGTGTCTGTCTGAAGGTTCTGAAGGTTCCTGTCTTCTGCTCCCTCCTTCCTGTGTGTCTAATCCAGCCTCACCATCTGCTTCTCGATGAGCCTGAGCTAATGCCCGTGACCCAAGATGGTCCAAAACATAAACAGTGAGGTGGAGATTTGGGACCAGCTGACTAACCACCTGCAGGCAGGGGACAGGATCCTAGCAGACTGGGGCAACTTGGCCCAAGGTAGCCGTTCAGTCACTAAGGGTATGAGGGCAGTGAAGTGGGAAAATGTCTCAGCACTGGGAACAAACTTGCCGAATAATGACTCAGATGCACATCAATTGCAATCTATTGTCACTAAAGGGGCAGAGAGGTGTGAGCAAGGATTCCACCCTGGGGGTGAGGCTGTGCAGCTGTTACCCCGAGGCAGCAGGGAAGGAGGTATAGTGTCAGTGCCGGCTCTAGGCCACACCCTGGAGACTGGGCAGCAGCATCCTCCCGGACATGGCTTATGGGTTGAACCAGGGAGCTGTGCTCTGTGTTGGGAGAGGACATAGTCCTCTAGACCATGGGTGGGATTGTTACACCACCACTACTCGTATCCACCATCACCCACTTGGGATCTTGTCTTTCTCTTCCCTGTAACCTCGACTAGGTTGGAGGTTGCAAGAGAGATTACTCTTTGGGTCCCACTCCTGCAGGAAACATAGAACCACAAGCTTTGGCCTCCCCAGTGCAGGTTGGATTCCTTGTGACTCTGGATTGGTAGGTGATTAAGTCAAGAGCGGGGCGGAGGTGGTTGATCCTACCTGGGAGGAGGAGCGAGGTGCAGGAGGGAGCATGTGTGACATCCAGACGCTGTGCTTGCTGCCTCCTGCTCCTCCGCCCTTTGTCACTGTCCACATGTGCAGTCAGGATGATGTGGTTGCCAAGCACTCAGGCCCTTGGAAGAAAACTTTGGGAGGCACCACCAGGTAAACCAAAGGCATCTGTCAAGGTGGTGAGTAAGGGCAATTGGTGAAGGATAACAGGGGAGCCTGAGGGGGAACTCAATGATGCCTCAAACTCCCAGTGCTGAGAGTAGCTGTCATTCATGCTGCTCATCTGTCTCATCTAAGTTCATCTGAGGAAGAAAGAGTCCTAAGATGTAACCAACCCCTCTGAAAACCACAGAGGGGTTCCTAGCAGCACATCCACAGGGAAGTAGATCTGTGTGGCCCAGGTATGATCTGGGTCAGCCTGGAGAACTGTGTGGGGATATAACAGCTCACCCTCACCCCTCACCTCACTCTTGCCCCGTGGACCTGGCTCTGTGTTTGCACTGAGGTTGCAGGACTGCAAGCTGTTCCCAGCCAGTGACTAAGCCCAGGTTACTTCTTGGGGGCTGGGGGCTCATCTTCATCTGGGGGACTTTGTTTTCAGATCTCTCCATCTGTTGGCTGAACCTCCTTGGAGCCTGTGTCTACTTCCTCCCCTCTCTTCCTCCAGACCCACATCACAAACTAAAGACTCTTCTCTTGCTCCTTCCCCAAGTAAATCTTTCAGTGTACTTGGCATCTGTTTCTCCATGGACATGAACTACAGACAGTGAAACAAAATGACTCAAAGTTCCTATTTTTAAATATAAACAATATTTATAAACAAAACTCTGCCTCTTGGGGCCAGGCACGGTGGCTTGTGCCTGTAAGCTTCAGCCTATGAAGCGGCTGGGGCTAGGGATCACGGTTCGAGTCCCTCCTGGGGCCCGTAGCAAGACCTAGTTCCAAAAAAATAGCTGGGTGTGGTGGCACATGCCTGTAATCCCAGCTACCTGGGAAGCTGAGGCTGGGGATTGCTTGAGTCTGTGGTACCCTGGGCAACGAGAGCCTGCGGTTCCACAGGCAAAAGTAGGGAGACATAGTCTCAAAAAAACAAAACAAAACAAAACAAAAAAACACTCTGCCTCTGAAGTTGTGCATTTGATGTTGTATTGGTTGCATCTTAGTCTCTCTGGCACATGTGGCTGGATCACAGGTGAGTGCTGTGATTGGCCCAGAGACATGGGTAGGCCAGTGATCTGATGCCTTCTCATAGTCACAATAGGTCAATGTACATATATTAAAAGCAACTCGATTATGTGATTATGCAGCTGAACATAGTAGAGAAGCAATTTGAAAATATGTTTAAAATGTTTTATGCATGCTTTAATTTCTAGTGATTTGTACTTTTCAGAATTATTGATCAAAATGCAGATATAATGGGAGGCATCCTAATAAGAAGAGAATTATTATCTTAATATTCTCTTACAAATCTTATCACAAAACTAAAATCTTTGGTTGTCAAAATCATAGTGAAAAAGAAAAGAACCAAATCATCATAGAAAATATAGGTAATGAAAAGAGATGAGATGATTAGGAGACTCCAGAGAGAATTGCCAAAGAGATTCCCAAAGAGAACAAAACCCAGAAAGAAGACAAGAGTAGCAGCGAAGGAAGCAGTTTCTTAGTGAACAGGGCCCACACCAAAGTCAGAACAGCTTTATTTTGATGACATTATTGACTTTGATGAAAACCACAAGCTTTCACCATGGTGATAAAGTAAACATTTCATTTGCTACTGACGATTCCAAAATCAAGACCCCAACTATACTGATAGACAAACAAATACATCATATAATGGATAAACGGGGTACTTCTCCAATAGGTAATTTTCAAACATTGTAGAAGTGCTAAAACCATTAAGAGACGATGACATACAGAACTAAATGTTGCATATTTTGTTTTGTTTGTAAAGTGTTTGTTTCCAATGAAATGAGTGCAGATAAATTTTCTGACTGAACATCAGATTGAGAATGCCCTCAAGAGCCATTTGGATTTCTTGGAGCAAAGGAAAGCAAGTTCACCTGGATGATTCATTAATGATGCACAGGATACTTTCTTTTAAAGTAAAAGGAGTAGTTTTGGATATTTTTTAAGTGAAAAATATTTGCCTTTTAGAGGTCACACAAAACATGGTATACTCTGAACAATGGGTATTTCATGGACTTCACCAGACCAATTGCTAACTTTGATTTACTTTTTCCCCTGGGCGCATGGAGATGAGACAAAATAAAAGAAAACTCCGTGTGACTTGTTTATCCAAAATAGCCTGTGTAAAGTAAATAAAAAAGAAACAGTGACAAAATCAAACATCCTATCCAAGAAGTTAAGCAGATATCAGACACTCTTGTGGATGCCACCCCAGATGTGACAGATACCAGTCAGATGGCATCCCTGTCTGACACACTTTTGATGGGAAACCCTAGGAACTATTTTTAACATTTTTTTTCTTCCCGCCAGCAGAGAGTCATCTTTCTGTTATTCAACAAAGTGAGGTTCTGGGAAATCATAAGCGGCCATTGAACAACAGTCTTGTCAGCCTCAGGACAGCACCAGGAATGTGAAAAGGAGCCAGGGAGTGGAAACTAAGACCTGTGCTCATGTGCCATACGAGGTTCCTTCCTCAGGTCTCATTAGTGTCTGACAAAGTACTATGACTTCACAGCTTGTCCCATAAATGAACTGTTCTGAACATGTAGTTTGTTGAAAGCTGAACTGCATTGCTCTGTGGAGTCCCTGAACCCCAGTACCTCATCATGAGACTGTATTTGGAGGCTGTTTATACATGGCTGATGGACAGACACTTCCCTGTTCATTGACCACCATGCTGGCATGGTGCTGAGGCTGGGGTAGAACACAGGCAAAGGGGAACCTCTTTAGGATGCAGGAAAAACCCCTACCTCATTACCTGCTCTTTTTGGAGACTTTCTTCCACCATAGGCACACATTCCTCTTTCTTGTGCTGTCACAGGATACTCAGCTCTCTGGGAAGTTGACTGGGCCCTAGTCCCTGCCTGTCACCTTCCAAAGACTGCTGGTGTTCTCTACTGTCCTGGTCTCCATGGGGTCCAATTCAGACCCAGAGAATCCTGGCTGCATGGAGGAGAAATCTCCTAACGGTGCATAGCCCAGGGGGGAGGTAAAGAACCACCCTTTTGGGGGTGGGAAGAAAGCACTTATGCTCTGTCTACCCCAAAATAAGAAAGAAATTATATTGTATTGATCAACAGGAATACATATGTGCAAAATAGAAATAAATCTACTTGGATGATGATCACCACTTTTTGTGAGTATGATCTGATTAAAAAATATTTAGGGCAGTGGTATGGTGAAGGCCAGAACTGAACTTCAATGGTGAACATTATAGTTTATCTATATACATGTTGATTTTTTAAATGATGTATGCCTGAAACTTATATAATGTTACAATGCAATGTTACTTCAATAAAAATGAAAAAATAGGGATGATGAAAAAACAAAAAAAATTAAAAATTTAAATATAAAAAAATGAAGCTGTTAAAGTGATACCTTATCCATTTTCTTTTATCATCTATATATTTACATAGTTAATAATAGAAGGAAAACACAATTAAAATTACTAACATTTTTAAGTTGATTCATGAAATCAACAGAATTAGCTTGACATAAAATATAATAAAAAATGTTCAAGTCATAGCCAAAAAATTCATTTCAAAAACAGAAATAATAAATGGTCCTTTGATTATTTGTTAACACAATTAATGAAGAGAATGATACATGCAAATACATTGGGAAAAATGTGAAATTCCTGTCTGATTTAGGAAAATTCTGACTTCATTCAAGATAACATAGAATTCATAATGATTAACTGAATAAGTACTTTCATGTTCCATGACAAAATACCATTTGAGTGTTGTGCATTGAATATCTATTTAAAAATTGTCCCGTACTAGAAAACTTAAAATGCCCTGAAATTTTATAACCCAGACATTAAAAAAAAATCTGGAACAAGATTCCCAGATTAGACAACAATCCTAAAAATATTGAGATAGTATCAATAATAAAATATAAATAAAACCACATATACTTAGAAATTCTAGATAAACTAGAAAATCATGATGCCAAAAAACAGACTTAAAATTTAGAAACACCTTGAAAAATGGATGAAACTTAAACAGGTCAAAACTTGTGGAATGAAGTGAAAATGGCATTTTGAGAGTATATAGTAGAAAAGAATAAAGTTTTAAAATCAACATATTAAATGTACAACTGATTGGACCAAAACAGCATAAGCTTCAAGGAAGGAGATAATAAAAAGCAGAAATGAACGATTTAGAGAACAATTACAAAAGAGAAAATTGACAAAAATCACCTGGTTACTTGAAAATATTTATTAGAACACCAATCTCTTATAAACTTTATAGAGGGAGAGAGAGAAACACATAAAGTCAATACCAGAGTCATAAAATGTTACCACTGTTGCATCCATGGTTATAATTTTAAAAATACTATGAACAAGTTTATATCAACATAAATTTGAAAATAAAGAGCTGTTCAAATTCTTATAGGATATTCCAAAACTCAATCAAAAGAAATATCTATGTACCATACATGTGTTTATATAATTATGCTATTTGTGTAATAGGCAAATTTTACCAAATTTTATGAAATGAATAATTCCAGTCTCATACAAATTTAGAAAGGAAAAACTCTGGGAAATATTTTTTGAGGCAGTTTAGTTTTAATACTAAATATAGAAGAGAGAATGATTGGACAATCTAATTTCAGAACATGATACAGAAATTCTAAATACATTATTAGCAAACTAAATCCATTGTTACAGACAAACAAAATACACAATGACTAAATGATGTCTTTATGCCAAGAATGCAAGAATGGTTTAATATTAGAAAACCTATATATGTCACTTATAATATAAATATATTAAAGGAGAAAAACCATGTGACTATTTCAACAGATATAGAAAACATTCTATAAATGTGGTACTCATTTGTTATTAAAAATTCCTATCAAATTAGAAACAAAATAGAATTTTAATATCCTGAGAAACATAAATGTCATTACACTATCATTTTTAATTGAGAACATTGAATCCTTTTAAAATTAGGAACCAGGTAAAGAGGAACTGAAGCTATCTTTATATGCTGATGACATAATTCTCTATATAGATAATCAAAAAAAAATCCACAGAAAATTGCTTGAAATAATGAACCAGTTCAGTAAGGTAGCTGGATACAAAATCAACACACAGAAGTGGGTAGCTTTCCTATATGCAAAAAGTCAAAAAGAAATCAGAAAAACCATTTCATTTACCATCACACCGAAAAAAATTAAATACCTGGGAATAAATCTAACAAAACATGTGAAAGAACTATACAAAGAAAATTTTAGAACGCTGCTAAAAGAGATAGAAGATATAAGGAAATGGAAAGACATTCCCTGCTCATGGATTGGAAGAATTAATATTAAATATTAAAATGGCCATCCTACCAAAGGCAATCTACAGATTCAGTGCAATCCCAATAAAAATCCCAATGACATTTTTAAAGAGCTAGAACAAAAATTACTGAAATTCATATGGAATAACAAAAGACCTCAAATATCAAAAAGCTTCCTGACCAGAAAAAAAGAGAATGGAGGTATTACAATTCCAAACTTCAAACTATACTACAAAACCATAGTAATTACAACAGCCTGGTACTGGTACAAAAACAGACAATCAGACCAATGGAACAGAGTTGAGTGCCCTGAAATAAAACCACACACAAATAGTCAACTAATCTTTGACAAAGGAGTGAAAAACTTACATTGGAACAAAGATAGCCCCTCAATAAATGGTGCTGGGAAAATTGGACTAAGACATGCAAAAAAAAATGGACCAAGACAACTCCCTCACACCATGTAAAAAATCAACTCAAAATGGACTAAAGACTTAGATGTCAGGACTGAAACCTTAACATACATAGAGGAAAACTTGGGCAAAACCCTCCATGAATTACAATTCAGAAATCCCTTTCTGGAAACATCTACATATGGCAAAAACGTGAAGGAAAACATAAACAGATGGGACTACATCAAACTAAAAAGCTTCTGTACAGCAAAAGAGACAACAACAAAAAAAAAGAAGCCCAACTGAATGGGAAAAAAATTTTGCTCTCCACAAGAGTGATAAGGGTTTAATAATGAAGATCCACAAGGAACTCACACAACTAAACAAAAGCAAAATAAGAAGCCCAGTAAAAAAAATGGGGAGAAGAACTAAAAAGACACTTCTTCAAAGAGGAAATACAAATGGCCAACAGGTACATGAAAAATTGCTCAACGTCACTACAATAAGGGAAATGCAAATCAAACCCACAATGAAATACCACCTAATACCATTAAGAATGGCCCACATCCAAAGAACAGTCAACAAGAAGTGCTGGTGAGGATGTGGAGAAAAAGGAACACTTAAACTGCTGATGGGAATGTAAACTGGTCCAACCACTATGGAAAGCTGTGTGGAGGACACTCAAATTAATGAAAATGGAACTACCATTTGATCCATCAATTTCTCTCTTGGGAATTTACCCAAAAGAGACCTCAAAGTGGGTACAAAGGGACACCCGTGTTCGGATGTTTACTACAAAACTATTTATAATTGCAAGGACTTGGAAGCAATCTAAATGCCCCAAAACAGATGAGTGGATGAAAAAAATGTGGTATATATACATGATGGAATATTACTCATCAGTTAAAAATGACAAATTTGATGATTTTGTGATAATACGGATGTACTTAGAAGAAATCATATTAGCAGAAACAAGTCAAAAGAAAAAGAAACCAAATGGTTTCACTAATACATGGAATATAGGGAAAAAATAAACAAAAGCCATGAGGAAAGGTCAAAACAAGCTAAGCACCAAACTGAAGCACACAACTTCAGGCAGGGGGGCCGGAAAGGGGGAATGGTGGGGAAGGTGGGGGAGTTAAACCCTGGGATTACAATGATGTGAAATTTATACATAAATAAATTTTAAAAAAGAATTGGGTGGAGGGAGTAGAATGTGGGCAAAGGTTGAGAGGTGACGCAGAGCTGGACGGGGCCAAGGGAGAGATTGTAGGCTTGGCTGGCCACACTCTGCCTGCTTTCTGCAGTAACGCAGCTCAGGCATGACAGCCTCTTGGGCACACCATTAAAAAATTGTGTCATAAAGCAAAAATAAATAAATGAATAAATAAATAAATAAAGTTAGGAACCACTTCTATTCATCATGGAACTAGTTCTCTTAACCCAGGATAAGAAACCAAGAGAAAAAAATGAGATGCAAGGAATAGAAAGGAAGGAACAGAAATACAGTTTTACAGAATCTATTCATACATAGAAAGCTCAAAAGAATCTGTAGATCAAATTATTGGAGATAAGAATTTGGCAAGGTGGTTAGTCAAAAAATCAATACACAAAAATCAATTGTGTTTATTATATATCCAGCCACAAGATCAAATGGACACTAAATTCCCAATTACAGTGGTAATAACAACCAAAAAGTTACTTAAGAACAAATCTCGCCAAAAAAAAAAAAAATTGTACAACCTTGATAGAAAAACTACATTGAATGATGATAAAAAGGAACTAAATAAGAAAGATTCTCTACTCAAGAACAGGAAGGCTCAATACTCTAAATATGTCAATACTCCCTAAATTGATCTATAGTTCCAGTGTAGCATATTGAAACTATATTGCTTTTGGTGGAATTTGATATTTGATTAACTGATTCTAAAATGCATACAGAAAAGCAATGCACTGGGAAACTTCCATTCTTTTTTTTAATTAATCATTTTTGCTGTTTACCTATTCATCCATATAAGTATATATATGAATATATACATATATGATATGCATATATGTATGTATATGTATGTATCTATATTCTTATATGCATATATATATCATCATTGCATTCCCCAGGGTTCTTCCTCCACCCCATCACCTATGAGCCCCCATCTCCATTTTCCTGTGCTCCTCCCTTCCCCAATTTCTCCCTCTTCCCACCCCCTCCCTAGCAGCCTGGCCCAGTTCTGCTGTCAGCCTATTTTGGGTTTCCTTGGCCTTTTGTTTGTTGTTCCTATATCCCATCTATAGGTGAGATCATATGGTTTCTGTCTTTTTCTTTCTGAGTTATTTCTGCTAACACGATTCCCTCTAGGTTCATTCATGTTATCACAAATGCTTCGTATTTGTTGGTTTTGATTGCAGAGTAATATTTCATTGTGTCGGCATGGCTGTAGGGAGAAAGGAACACTCTTTCACTCCTGATGGGATGGCAAACTGGTCCAGCCACTATGGAAGGCTTTGTGGAGAACACTCAACTACTGAAAATGGAAAAGGAAACCTCCATTCTTAACATGGATGTTATTGCCCACCTTACACAAAAGTATTACAAAACTCTAACGATGGAGACAGCGTTGTCTTGGGGCAGGACCTGTGGGACAGGATAGAGCAGTCAGAAGCAGGATATTTGATATATGGCAGAGGTGGAACTGCAGTTCTGGAGTCGGGGGCCAGGGACCTAGGGGAATGAGACTGTCTATCGATGAGAATACCGGTTATCAACAAGTAAAGTTAGAGCTGGGTTGTGTTTGTCTGCTAATTCCATAACAAGGTCGCACAGACTGAGTGACTTACACAATGGAAGCATATTTTCCTGATGGTTCCAGAGACTGAAAGTCCAGGAGCAAGGTGCTGGCAGGGTTGGTTTCTGGTGAAACTTCTCTTTGTGGGTTGCAGATGGTGTCCTCACATGGCCTTTCCTCTGGGTGTGCAGTTTCTCCTTGTGTCTCTTTCTCTTCTTAGAAGACGTCATCCTATTGGAATAATGCCTCACCCTCATGTCTTCCTTGAACCTTCCTTACTTCTTTACTGTCCTTGTCTCCAGATACATATTTTGAGGTTAGGGTATGAATCTGGAGGGGATTAATTCATTCTATAACTCATACAATATACCTTTACAAGGAAACATCTATTCCAGATTGGTCAAGTACTTTAACTGTGAAAGACATAACTTTAAACAGAAACAAAAGATATGAAGCAACAGCTTTTAGGCCTTGGATATCAAGCAAGACAAAAAACAGCAATCCCTGAAAGAATGGAAATTAATAAAGTCCTGGAATTACACCAACTTAACGGCTTCAAGAAAGTTTCCAGGCTGCAATGCAGGAATGAGGAACCCACACAGAGCTGGGTGGCTCCCAGAGCTAAGGAGACAGAGGTGAAGATTCAGGGAGGCCACATGACCGGAATTTATAGGACAGGAGACCAGGAAACTTGCAGCAAGGATAGGGGAAACCTGCCTGCAAAGAGCTCTGAGATAAACAGAAGCTTCCCCTGGAATCATCAACTGATCATTGATCAGCTCAGGTCTGTGCTGAGTGCCAGAAGAAAAAGCAACAGAAAGAAGCAATTAGAATAATGCTCTGAAATCACACAGGACTGGTGCAGTCAGACTTGGAAAATCCTTATACCTCACAAGGTGAGAAATTACTCAAAAGGCATGGCTTCAGTAATCCAGCCAGATGAGGGTCAAGGCCTGCTCCAATCCCATCTCAACAAGTTTGAAAACAAGCTGTGAAAAGATGAAACAATTTCCAAGGAGCCTAACTGCATCCCAGAACAAAGTTCAAGGATACTGAGAGGAATTAAAAACATATTCAGTATGTAATGATATGAAACTCATGGTGTCTGGTATCTAATAGAAATTTCCAAGCATACAAAAAAGAAGAAAACTATGCCAAAGAATAAGGAAAGTGTAACTATAACGAGGAGAAAAATCCATCAATAACAGCAGACCCAGTGAATTGGTGAGTAAAGACAATGTTAAGATAGCTCTCCTAAACATACTCCATGTGTCCCAGAAAGCAGAGCAGAACATGCACACGTTAAAAGTCATGAAAGAGATCTTTTTTTAAAAAAGACATGAGAGATGTCTAAATAAAACTGCTAGGGGTGAAAAAAAAACAGTATCTGAGATGAAAAATCCACAAAATGGGATTAATAGTGGAGTGGACCCTGTTTAAGGAAAAGATGGGTAAATTTGAAAGCATAGCAATAGCAGCTATGCAGAATGAAGCACAGAGAGAAAAAAAGGAAAGAACAGGTTATCATGGATGTGAGATGGGGAGATCCTACAATTGAGAGAGAGGAGTGGGAGAGGAACAGGCACTGGAGACACAGTGGCTGAAATCATTCCAGATTTCATGGAATGTACTAGAAAGTCCAAAATTAATTAAAACTACCTGTGATTCAAGAAACTTAAATACAGAAATTATGATTTTTCACACTCCCACAAGATATAGCAGTTTGCATTTAATAAGAAGGATTATATAAAAATGGTAGGTGTTTCTTACTTCAGAGTAGAATTCAGGTGATTTAATTCTAAATCATTGATAGGTTTAGAACCACAGCTCCCAGAGATCATTTTATCTATCTTATAAGTGAAGATTGAGAACATAAAACTCAACCAAGTTAAATTTGTAAAACATTTTGTTCAAGATGACGGAAGACGTTACAGAATTTGACACTAAAGTCTGCACAAAATTTGGCCATTTAAATTCCTTTTTTCCCAAAAAATCAGAGGAACAATCTTATCATTTGATAAGATCTATATCTTGTGCCCTGACAGTAGAGTACTCTCAAAGTTTGTCAAATAAAATTGTTGATTCAAGTACTTATTTCAGAGAACATCCATGAAGATATGATGTTAGAAAAGAAAATATAGTCCAGCTTAATTGTAGTCTGAAGTTTGACTGAGGAGCAGTGAGAAAGAGGGCATCATAGTGGTTCCAATGTGTGTTTGGGGGACCTTGGACATTTTCAAAGAGTCTTTGAGATCAATGTTATTCCCTGTTCATATGGAAACTTTATTTGCCTTTTCACTCTCCTTGCTTTGTAAGCAGAAAATGGAAATTTCCAGCATCTGCATGACTTGTGACAGCACAATGGGTGAATATAGAAGGAGATAGAAGATATAGCTGTCTTCTATTAAGTCAAATATTAAAGAGAGTTACAGAAAAGTAAAATAATATAAGTTGAATAGCATACTGCTCTGCTATAAAAAAGATAAACCCTTGCCATTTTCAGCAATGCAGATGGGTCCCGAAGGAATTAATGTTAAGTAGTGAAATAAGCTGGGAGAAGACAAACACCGTATGATTTCATATGGAAGTAAAAAATTTAAAGTAAATGAACAAACAAAACAAAAACAAATTCTTGATAAAAGAACAGTGGTTATAGAGGGAAAGGGGAATGGGGTGAAAGGAATAGAAACTATTGATTGGATGGTGGTGGATAGAAATTTGTCTTTTGGTGGCAGGTGTAGTGATATATATATATATGTGTATATATATATATATATGGCTTCATATATATATGTGAAATCATATACTGAAACTTATATAGTGTTGTAAACCAATATTGCTGAAAACCAATATTATCTCAATAATAATTTGTCCAATTATAAAAAGTATACTTAAGAAGCAGCAAAATGGTGAGACTAGAAGGGAGAAAAAGGGGAAAGATAGAGCAGTGGAATTCAGGAGAAAGAAAACTGATGCAACTCAAGGACACCAAAGAAGAAATTGACCAGTATGTTCCTACGTCACCAAGTTGGTGGCAGTGCCATTAAAGAAATAGGGATGTCGAGAGCAGTCATTTGTTTTGGTGATAGGGCGTTCAGTTTTGAATGGAGTTTGAGGTAAAATTTTTAATCTAACCAGCAGATAGTTGAAAATGTGGAATTAGAGCTTGAGAGAGGTCAGTTCATGATGGACGTGTGGAACTGGGGCGGGGGATATTCCTCAGGGAGATACCAGGAGAGCCAGGATTGTAAGCAAAAGGCCTGGAGGAGCACTTAGGAGAGGGGAGGCTCCATCTTTGCAATGTCTCTAAAGCAGAAAGAGCATGCTTCTGAAAGTAAGGAATAAATGGCACCAAGCTCACTGAGGTGGGGGGAGGGCTTAGAATTTCTGTCAGTAAAAGATTCTTCAGGAACCTTTGAGTGGAATTTTATTGGTGTATGTAAGTCTGATTGCAAAAGACTGAGGAATGAGTATGGGTTGAGAAAGTACAAAAAGAAGTTTAACGGTAAGAGAACAGAAAGAAGGTGGGAGGAGGTGAGAGAAGTTGATAGCCTACCCAGCAGATGTATAAACTCTCTGACATGAAAATATTCAAAGAAACAAGAGAAATCCCAGATTAATTCACCAAGGAAACCTGAAAAGAGAGGGAAAGGATTGTTCACTGTCTAAAAAATGAAATAGAATATGAATGAGATGAAACATCAGAATGGGGGACATGGTCAAGTTCAGGAATCTCTGACAGCTTGTTCTATTCTGAGCTTCTGTCCCTCCAAAACTAAGAACAATACATAAAATGCTTTTCTGAATAGAATCTTTCTGGAAGTTCTACAATAACAAACTTTAAATCATAGTTTTCTATGAAGAGTGGGACTTAGAGGAGTGCTATTCTTTGCTTTTATTTTTCTGTGTACCTGGAGAGTTTTTCATTTTTCTATCCTGAGTCTATATATTTTATTATTAAATATAGTCACAATTTTTAGCAATCAATGTCAGGGCTACAATTTTACACACCTGTCCCTAAGGACTTGTAAAGAAAGGAAGGCATTTCTCATGGAGGACTCTATTTGGACCTTAGCACTTCCTACTCTGCACAAACTTTTTTTTTATGACTCAAGTATCTTAAGACTTTCAAAATGTTGTGACAAAGAGGAAAAACAAAGAGTCTGTGATGTTCAAAGTATAGTGTTGGGATACAAAGTCCCTCAGAATAAAGAGGTAGGCCATGATGCAAAGTAGTTTCTCTAAGTACAACCCCGTGCACAGAGTGAAAACATCATGGGGCAAATTGTGAGGCATTGAAACTCTTAATTTGAAATGTTCAAGGACAGTATCAGTGGGCGATGGGGGCCTAGGGTTTCAGAGGTGAAGATATCCATGGGTGGTGAGCAATGGCGATGTCACAGACCTGTCCCTTAAGGTCACCATCGGGACAAAAAACCCTGACAGCAGGTGGTTCAAGACATGTGTTCTGGTCACCTTATGCCAGGCTCTGCATCCTGGCTCTTCTGTAGTCTTAGGCAAATCACTTGACCTTCATTGGGGATGCTCTAGTGTTTGCCATCTGAAGTTCCTTGGGCATTGTGCTGCAGGTGAGATGTCCATCAGGGTGAGGGCATTGAGCTGACACTCAGAAATATTCGTTATTATTAGTCATCCAGTTACATTCATACCTGCTATATTTAAAAAATATAGATGCAGTAACCTTAGGCCTCAAAGAATTCAGCTCATATTTATAGACTGCTTCCAGCTGTTCATGCAAATGGCAAAATAATATGATGTGAATACACGAACTCATGACCAATATGTGGTCCTTGAGAACACTATGCCTGCAGATGCGCCAGGGATAGGAAAACAAATGGCAGAATAGCTTTTTCTTCCATGCAAATTGACAAGCAATATACAGAGAGCTCAAACAATGAGGCCAGTGTGTGCCAGTGTGTGCCAGCTTTTGAACTCCTACACCAAAGGGGTCTTGGATGTGAGAGACCACTCAGACAGGGGCAAGCAGGAACAGCCTTGCGGAGAAATTCAAATGAATCTGAAGAGAAGACAGGATAGCCAAGTAAGTCAGAATTGGACAGAGCCTCTCAGGGAGCAAAAATGTGAGGAGCAGAGGTCAGGAAGGGAAGATTATGGGAGTCAACATGCACCTTGGTGTCCTGATTGTATCTGGGGCAGCCAGAGGGTGTTAGAAAGATCGGTGTATTGTTACCAATTCTATACCCATTTTTTTCCTAATTTTGACAAATATACATGACCAGGCATGGCATTAACATGGGGAGAAGCAGAGTAAAGAGTTTATAGGAAGCCTGTAGTACCATCTCTGTAGCCTTTTTGTAGACCTGAAGCGATTCCAAATTCAAGTTCATTTCTACAATTCCACCTGTGGAGAGCATGAGAGAGTAAACCCATGTAGCTGAAGCTGTTGCTTTGGGTTAGAAAATAGTGTGAACGAAGACAAAGAGGTGGATCAGGTCTAGACAGTGAAGACCTCTGGCACCTGACTGAAGACTTGGGGCCCCGAGTCTGTAGGCTGCTCTGTGGCCTCCAGGCTGCGGGATGACAAGAAGACACATTGACAGAAGGACCAGAGCAGAACCTGACACGGGTGCTCAGGCCTGAGGGTTACACGTCCTCCTCATCACTTTGTATTTGCTCAGCATCAATTGAGATCCCTAAAAAGCAACATGAGAGATACAGTAACATTTTCCTTTTAATATATCAAGATGCAAATGGTTGGCAAAACCACCCAGTGTGAGGGCGAAAAGCAAGGGATCTGAGGAACTATTCTTACCCCCAGGCTATCCCCAGGGCTTTCAGTTCACATCCAGGTTCCGGTTCCTTGGTGCTGGCAGCAGGGGTTTCTCTGCGAAGTTGGTTAGTATCACCGTGAGGCACCCGGACTCTCTGGACACGGAGATGGCTCCTTGCAGCGAGTTGTTGAAAAGACCTTTCACGGCAGGAAAATTTCAGGCAAGCGGACAATCCTCGTGAAAGTGTGTGTGCAGGTGTCACCGTAGGTGCACAAAATAGGCTTATCTTTGTTGTTAAGCAACACCTGCCTTTACCCTGGGGGGAGGGGGTGACAGCAGGGGAGAGCCCTGGTTGGATGTCTTGAGGGTCCCACGGCAAAGATGCCAGGACAGACCTGCCACCCCCCACCCCACGCCCACGCCCATGCTCCACCTGGGCTGTGCTGAGCACATGAGCAGGACGGAAGAGAGAGTGAGAGGGCTGCTGTTGGAGCCATAGGAAGAAATGACTGAATGAATAGGAGTCGTCTTGAGGCCATCACCCACCGAGTCCCTGATGTCAGAGTGTGCAGGGACCCCGCCACCTCCGGTGCCAGGGAGGGAACGCCAGCTTCAGCGGTTGCTCGTGCTTCCTGGCTTTTTGCAGAGGACCAGGCTTCTCTGAACTGGGTAAGTCCCTAGCGTTCCTCCTCGGGAGGATGGCCTTGGGAAATAGTGGACTTCCTGTCTCTGAGGGCAGGTGGGTGCTCAGGCAATAAACTGAGTAAATAAAAGGCCATTGTGTTTGTACTGCAGGCTAGTAAAGTAGTAGATCATTCTAACACGCTATTGACTCCAATTTCTACAAAGTGCGTCATTTCCCTTATGGTGTTTCTTAAGAGTTCTCCAATGTATTCCCACAACACCTGCAGTTAAGCCCCAAATTTCTGGGAATAGAAGAAGCGAAGTACACAGACTACCCATGAGAAAATGGACCCAGAGAATAATAGTGAGAGCTTGGAGAACAGGAAATCTGTGGGCACCATTCTGGGTCTTTATACTGCTTCTTTCCACACTAGCATGTGGCCTCTTTGTAGCCATCTTACGGGATGCTTTGGGGACACTCTGGCATGGCCTTTCATCCCATGAGAACAAGAGTTCTGCTTTGCTTATTGGCCTATCAGAGCATCTGGGAGATGCTTAGTTAATGCAACCAAGTAAGCTAACAGACATACAAATATCCAACTGTTACAATATAGGATTGAAGACTGATGAGGGGGAATTTTTATTTAATTTAATTTTTTTTTTTTTTTGTCCATCGAAAATACTGCCAGGGAGAGATGTTTCCTGGGAGATGATGGAAGATAGAGAACTTCAAAGAAGGGAAAATAAATCTCAGTTTTCTGGACCTGTTGCCAGGTATTCTAGCACATTAAAGATAACAAAGGAGACAACACCTTAATATCTATTCCAGGTTGTGTGTTTTCCTCCCTTTGTGGGTTAGCTGGCACTGAGTAATCTGTGTGGGGTTCTCTTTATAATTTTAAGAGCTATCCTGTCAGAGGTTCTTGAACTCTAAATAAGTTTTGCTGTCTAGACTAAATGACAAGAAATGGAATGACGGGAACATGTATCTTACTCAATGATTCTTGACAGAACTTTTTCTAGTTCTGAAAGGGTCAGGCAGCCCCTACTTACTGAACAAGGATGATAGCTAAACTTTGATAAGAGCATTCTGTTGTACTGTTGGAAAATTCTACTGATGCAGGTTTTCTGGGACTTTGTACCATATATTTTCTTATGCTAATATTGAGAATGTGCCAGTAAATCCACTGTCTCTTATTATCTATAGTGTGGGAAGGTGGAAATTTGTAAAGGTGGACTTTTGAAGAGGCATAGGGTGTCTCTACTCTGAGAAGTTTAGCCTGATTCAGACAAAATGGGGAGACTTTCTATAAAAGTGGCAATTTCAAAACATAGGAGTTTCAAAGATGAGAATAGCTACAGCTCCAGAAATCTTTTTTTAAAGAAAAAACATTTATAATAGAATTCTTCAAATCAATATGTACTTAATAAATAAATATGAGAAGGATAATTATATTCTTTTTTCTGTAATGACTGATTTTTTAATTTAATTTTTTAATTTTGCATACATATATATATTACATTATTGTGTACCCCAGGGTTTTCCCATTTCCCTAGCACCTGTTAACCATCCTACTCTTTTGTGCCCTCTGCCTCCCTCACCTTCTTCCTCCTCCTTCTCTCTTGCTCCATTGTTCAGCCCCATTGGTTGTTTCTAATTTTTCTTATTCGTTTGTTTGTTTTTCCCTATATCCTTCATATAAGTGAGACCATCCTGTATTTCTCTTTTTCTTTTTGGCTTATTTCTGCTAATATGAGTCCTTCTAGCTCCATCCATGTTGTTGCAAATGACATATGTTTGTCCTTCTTGATCGATGCATAGTATTTCATCATGTACATGTACCACATTTTTTTCAGCCATTCATCAGTTTTGGGGCATTTCGGTTGTTTCCATATCTTGGCAATTGTAAACAAAGCTGCAATAAACATGCATGTACAGGTGTCCTTTTAAATTATTGTTTTCATGTCTTCTGGGTAGATTTCCAGTAGTGGGATTGCTGGGTCTAGTGGTAATTCCACATTCAATTGTTTGAGGGTCCTCCACACAGTCTTCCACGTGGCTGAACCCGTTTGCACTCCCACCAGCAGTGTAAGAGTGTTCCTTTTTCTCCACATCCATGCCAACATTTGTTGTTGTCCTTTTTTTTTTTTTTTAATATGGGCCATTCATACTGGTGTAAGATGGTATCTTAGTGTGGTTTTAATTTGTATTTCCCTGTTTATTAGTAATGTGGAGCATTCTTTCATGTGCCTATTGATCATCTGTATTTCCTCTTTGGTGAAGTGTCTTTTTAGGCCTTCTCCCCATTTTTTGCTTTGTTTTTGTTGAGTTGTATGAGCCCTTTATGGATCTTCATTATCAGATTCTTATCACTTGTCTGGAGGGCAAAAATTTTCTCCCAGTCAGTTGGGTTTCTTTTTGTTTTGCTTATTATCTCTTTTGCTGGACAGAAACTTTTTAGTTTGATGTAGTCCCAGCTGTTTATGTTTTCCTTCATTTTTTTGCCAGCTGTAGTTGTTTTCAGAAAAAGATTTCTAAAGTGAAATTCGTGGAAGATTTTGCCCAGGTTTTCCTCTCTGTATTTTATGGTTTCAGGTCTCTCATCCAAGTCTTTATTTATTTATCCATTTTGAGTTGATTTTTGTACAAGGTGTGAGGGTGTTATCTTGGTTTATTTTTTTTACAAGTTTTGGTTCAGTTTTCCCAGCACCATTTACTGAAGAGGCTGTCCTTGTTCCAGTGTATGTTTTTTGCCCCTTTGTTGAAGATTAATTGACCATATATGTGTGGTTTTATTTCTGGGTACTTGATTCTGATCCATTGGTCTGTGTGTTTTTGTACCAGTACCATGCTGTTTAAATTATTATGGCTTTGTAGTATAGTTCTAAGTCTGGTTTTGTAATGCTTCTATTCTCTCTTCTGTTTGTCAAGAGGGTTTTGGTTATTCAGGGTCTTTTGTTGTTCCATATGAATTTCAGTAATTTTTGTTCTATCTCTTTAAAATATGTCATTGGAATCTTTATTGGAATTGCATTGAATCTGTAGATTGCCTTTGGTATTGTGATCAGTTTGATAATGTTGATTCTTCCAATCCATGAACAGGGAATGTCTTTCCATTTTTTTACATCTTCTATTTCTTCTAAGAATTTTTTTAAATTTTATTTTGTTGGTTATTTACTTGTAGTATCATACACATTTGTTCCTCCCCGCATGGTTGTTGGTCCCCTTGAGAATGTCCCCCCCCCCACCAAACCCTCCTCTGGTCACTCCCTCTCCTTTCTCTTTACTGTTTCTTGGTCCATTTAGCCCTTAAATTTTTTTTTCTTCTTTTTTCTCTTTCCCTCTGGAGCATTGTTCATATCCTGGGTGAAGTTTGGTGTTCCAGGGGTGCAGTACAGCACACTTCATATATTTCCAGTCTTAGCTTGCATTGAGCTGCCTTCCAAGCTCGTTTGGAATCTGATAGTACCAGTTCCCCTGTTCTGTGTGTCTCTTCCATACTGTCGTTGGAGAAAATTCCCTGAGAGATATGTCAAATAAAGGTTGGTCTGGTTGTTTTCCTTGTTCATGGACAACTGCTTAGCTGTCAGGCCATTGCCTTATTTCTGTGGTTGTCCTCCCTCTGTCCAGAGGAGTGTGCACCACACTTTCTCTACAGGCCTCTTGAGGCCACAATTCTGGCTCCTTGGCCTTCCCAAAGACTATGGTGTTGGAACAATATCAATTGCTGTCTTCATGGTTGGTTTCACAGTCCTGTGCTTCTTAGACAGCTCCAGGGTCTTTCTGGTTCTATCCTGGGGAAATGTGTCTCCAGGGCTCTTACTCATATGCTCTCCTCATCTATTTCTTCTGTTGCATTATTTACCGAGCTCTTGTTCCTGATGAGGACTGATTGGAGTGGGAGTAGTTCAGAGATGAGGTTAATGTTGCGCTATTGCACCTGCCCTTTTGCCTGCACCCTGCAGGGCTCCCCCTGTCTGCTGCAGGGGCTGGGAGACTGCCCAAGAATGTTTTATACTTTTCTTTGTCTTTACTTCTTTTGTTAGGTTTATTCCCAAGTATTTAATTTTCTTTGGTGCAATGGTAAATGGAGTGGTTTTTTTTTTTAATTTCTTCTTCTGATTAATTCTTTGCATATATGAATGTTATTGATTTTTGTGTGTTGATCTTGTATCCAGCTACCTTACTGAACTGATTTATGATTTCAGTTAGCTTTTCTGTTGATTTTTTGGATTCTCTATGTAGAGTATCATATCATCTGCATATAACAGTAGCTTTATATCTTCTTTCCCTATTTGGATTCCTTTTATGTCTTTCTCTTGTCTTATTGCCCTGGCAAGGACTTCCAGAACTATGTTGAAAAGGAGTGGAGAGAGTGGGCATCCTTGCCAGGTTCCAGATATTAATTGAAATGATTTCAGTTTTTCCCCATTAAGGATGATATTTGCTGTGGGTTTGTCATATGTAGTTTTTATTATGTTGAGGTACATTCCTTTTACACCAGTTTTTTCCAGGGTTTTCATTATGACAAGGTGCTGAACTTTATTGAGTGCTTTTTCTGCATCTAATGATATGATCATATGGCTTGTATTTCTCTTTGTTGATATGATGAATTATGTTGATTGATTTTCATATGTTGAACCATCCCTGTGACCCTGGAATGAATCCCACTTGGTCATGGTGGATGATCCTTTTTATGCAATGTTGGGTTTGGTTTGCCAGGATTTTGTTTATGATTTTTGTATCTGTGTTCTTTAGGGAGTTTGGTCTATAGTTCTCTTTCTTTGCACTTTGTTTGGTTTTGGAATTTGTGTAATGTTTGCTTCATAGAATGTACATGGTAGCTTTCCTTCTTTCTCGATTTTTTGAAAGAGTTTTAACAGTACTGGTGTTATTTCCTCTTTGAATGTTTGGTAGAATTCATTGGTGAAACCATCTGGACCTGGGCTCTTGTTTTTAGGGAGGGTTCTGATGACTGCCTCAATTTCATCGCTTGCGATTGACCTGTTTATTTTCTCTATTTCTTCTTTATTTAATTTTATATGGCTGCATCATTCAAGAAATTTGTCCATCTCATCTAGGTTGTTGTATTTGTTTGCATATAGATGTTCATAGTAGTCTCTAATTATCTTTTGGATTTCTGCTGTGTCTATTTTAATATCTCCCTTTCCATTTATGATCTTGTTTATTTGAGTTTTCTCTCTTGTTTTCTTTGTAAGCCTTGCAAGGGGTTTATCAATGTATTTATTTTTTCAAAGAACCAGGTTTTGGTTTTGTTTATCTTCTTGACGGTCTTTTTGGTTTCTATTTCATTTATCTCTGCTTTTATTTTTGTTATTTCTTGTCTTCTGATGGATTTTGGATTTTTTTGTTGCTCTTTTTCTAGTTGGGAGATTAGAGTATTTCTCAAGTTAGAGTATTTCTCAATCTCTCAAGTTGGGAGATTAGAGTATTTCTTTGGGCTATTTCAATCCTTTTTATTTGGGCCGGTATTGCTATAAACTTTCCTCTTAACACTGTTTTTGCTGCATTCCACACATTTTGGAATGCTGTGTCATCATTGTTGTTTGTCTTCATGTATGTTTTAATTTCTCCTTTGATTTCTTTTTTTTACCCAGTGATCTGTTGTTCAGTCTCCATGTAGTATTTACTCTCTTTATTTTCTTTTCATTGTTGATTTCTAATTTGATGCCTTTGTGATTGGAGAAAAAGGCTGGTATTATTTTAATCTTTGTGTATTGATTCAGGTTTGTCTTGTGGCCTAATATATGGTCAATTTTAGAGAATGAACCATGTGCGTTTGAAAAGAAAGTGTATTCTTTTCCTTGGGGGTGTAGTGTCCTGTATATATCTATGAGGTCCATTTGGTCTAGATCTCCCTTTAAAGATTTTGTGTCTTTGTGTAGCTTCTGTTTTGTTGATCTGTCTTTTGGTGAGAGTGGCATGTTAAAATCTCCTACAATGTACTTATTCTCATCAATATTTGTTTTCAGTTCTGCTAGTAGCTATTTTGGTGCTCCCTCATT
Source organism: Uropsilus gracilis (assembly GCA_004024945.1). Taxonomy (NCBI): domain Eukaryota; kingdom Metazoa; phylum Chordata; class Mammalia; order Eulipotyphla; family Talpidae; genus Uropsilus; species Uropsilus gracilis. The sequence goes on along the minus strand of PVHY01002104.1, from coordinate 8,623 downwards.
AAGTGTACATATATGTTGATTATTCTTATGTCTTTTTGATGGATTGACTCTTTAACCAGTAGGTAGTGGCCTTCTTTATCTTTTGTCACTTTTTTTAGTTTGAAGTCTACTCTGTCTGATATAAGAATGGCAACCTCTGCTTTTTTGTGGGGGTGATTTGCTTGTAATGTAGTTTTCCAGCCCTGTACCTTAAGTCTATGCTTATCCTTAGAGATCAGACGTGTGTCTTGGAGGCAGCAGAATGTTGAGTCTTGTTTTCTGATCCAGTCTGCAACTCTATATCTTTTGACTGCTGAGTTTAGACCATTGACATGTAGAGTGATTTTTGATGTTTGAGATTCTAATGTTGGTTTTCTGGTTGTCATTTGGGGATCTTGATTTGGTTCTTTGTTTTGTTTGTTCCATTTGTTCTTCTTATGGCTTTGATCTTGAAGCCCCTTGCAAAATTTCTTGGAGTGGAAATTTAGTGGTAGCAAATTTCTGGAGACTTTGCCTGTCAGAGAAGGTCTATCCTTCATAGAGGAAGGATAGCTTTGCATGGTAGAGTATTCTTGGCTGGCACTTTTTGTTTTGGAGTTTTTTGTAGATGTGACTCCATTCGCTCCTTGCCTGGAATGTCTCTTCAGAGAAATCTGAGGTCAGCCTAATGGGTTTTCCTTTGTAAGTTATCTGTTCCTTTTCTTTAGTCATTCTCATTATTTTTTCCTTATTTTGAGCTCTTGGAAGTTTTACAATGATATGTCTTACTGTGACTTTTCTTTCATTAAAGTAGTTTGGTGTCCTTTTTGCTTCCTGTATATCTGTTTTCATTTCCTCAGATTTTGGAAGTTCTCCTCTATTACTGTATTAAAAAGCCTTTCAGTTCCCATGACTCCCTCCTCTCCTTCTGAGATTCCTATTACTCATATTTCTTTTCTTTAAAGAATCTAACATATCGCTGAGCTTTTATTCAGTCTTCTTACTTTGTCTCATTTTCTTTCTTTCTTGGTCCTCTTTATTTCTGTATCCTTGAATGTGTTGATTCATTCTTCTATTTCATCTAATCTGCCTCCGTGGCTTTTCCCTGCATTTTTAAGCTCATCTATTGCAATTCTTAAATCCTGGGTCTCCTTCAATTTCATTTTTAGGGATTAATTCTTCAGTTCATTGATTAAGTTATTCATATTGTTTTCTTTTTATACTTTTCTACATCTTCCCTTAGTGCATTAAAGCCCTTCTGTAGTAATATTCCCATCTTTTACCCCATGATTTCTCTTGTCTGGTTCTACACAAGGCCTTTCAATTTAATAGCTGTGGTTTAGGAAGGTTGACACGACTTGAGAAACTTTGAAATGGACAAAATTTGAATTCCTTGAAAACCAGATGAAGACTTCAGGGAGCTTTGTCTAGGCAAAGTGGGGCATCTTTGGGTTAGCTGGAAAAAAGCCTTATCATGTTGTCTCAAATGGAAAAGTGTAACTTTAACCTTTCTTCTGAAAGATGAGCTAACTTGAGGTATATGCTGGCATAGAGAACATTCTCCAGGAGGGAGTGACCCTTCCGAGCCACAGCTATACAAGGCCCTGGCAATGGTTAGTCTCACTTTGCTTGTGCCTGGGATCTTCTAATCTAAGGTAAATGCTACCAGAATGGCCATAAATCTATGGCTAAATCTTCCAAACCATTTTGTAGGCAATAAAGGTGACATTTTTACTTTTACCTGTCCAACTTCTATTGGGGTTCTTCCTTGTCTCCATACTCAGGAGAGGAAGCAGGTATCACTTACTAATGCACTCCAGAAACCCTTTCAACCGTGCTTAAATGTGTGGAATTCAGTTGGATGCCTGAACCTTCATCAGTAATCACCATTTTTGTTTAAAAATAAGATTATTTATTTTGAAGAGACTCCAATAAAATTCACAACAGCTACAGTTGGGGGTAACATTAGCTAAAGTCAGGTAAAGCAAGAACTTTAATAGGAAAAAAATAAGATACTCTTTGCAACTCTAACATACATGTGACTTAATTTCAGGGCTTATTTCTAAATACTCTTAAGTCTGTTTTGGAGGCAAAACCCTGTCCATGAGGTTATGTTCATAGTCCTTCTGGCCCACTTCTTAGTTTGTGAATTCTTTCTATGGCCTCCTTGCAAACCAATGGGAAGGCATTCTGCTCCCTTGCCAGTTCTTTCTCAAGAGCCAGCTGTGTTCAAAGAAAAGGGAAAAGACCTATCTAGAGAGTCTCCTTCTTGAGAGTGAAAAACCACTGATGTCTTCTGACAATCAGGAGAAAATGTTCCGCTTTACTCTTTTTCCAGAAATAGATTTTGGAAAAAGGAATTATTTCAAGGAATTTTTTTTATACCTCTGTAGAGTTATACCTTAACTTAGAACAGCAGATCTCTCTTTGCAACAGCTTACTGTGGAGATCATACAAATACAAAATGGAGAGGCAGTTTCTATATGTACCTACCTGAGTTTTACCAAAACCGAATATTTTTTCCATAAACTTTTCAAGTCCCTGCATAGGAATTTACAGTCATTTTATAATACCCATGAACAACTTGTTAGCATCAAAGAACAACTTGTATATTCTCTGAGGAAATCCTAAAATCCAATAGAAATGGCATATGCTTAATATATTTATGGCATACAAAAGGGGGAATATTAATATACCAAATGTCTCAAAAGGATGACCTGCTTAAGTGTTCGCCAGTCTCAATCATTGCAGTCAGACAAAAATGACATATGTAATAAGGCAAAATGAAAGTCTTTTTTTGCAAAATGAAAAGCCTTTTTGTTTACCTATCTGAAATTCGGTGGTATATAGGTAGATATTTAACAACTGAAACTCAAAGAAAATGGTTTTAATTTGTGGTGTTTGCCAATTTTTGTGGTGTTAATACTCCTGCCATGGGCAATTTAGGGCTACCAATACATACAGCAACCAGCTAGGAAAAACTTGGAAGTGTAACTTTCATCTCTTACCAGCTGGTTTGAGCCATTTGGCATACATCACTTTCATTTCCCCCCTCATCACCAGCAGAAATTTTCTAAGATTAAGATCAAACCCTCCAAAACAGTATTTCCCAGCCATCTTTCAAGTAGGGAGGGGCCATATGACAGCATTTACTGATGAGACATGGACAGATGTCATGGTGGAGAAGATGGGGCCTACCCACAATGGAGGAGTAGTGATGTGTTCCTCAGTAAGGCTTCTGTTAATCCCTTTGTCCTTATCCTTTCCATTTTCCTGCCTGGAATGCAGACATGATTGTTGGAGACACAGCAGCCATTTTATAATCACTGACGAGGGAGAGGTCCAGTAGATCACCAGGACCTTTGCCCTGACGTCTTTGAGTTGCCTCACCACCCCTGGAAGTCTTGTGTCTGATTTTTAACAAAAGATCAGTTCCTGTATTGCTTAGGTCACTATCACTTAAGTTTTGTGTTAAAGATACCAAAGTCAGTGTTTCAACTTGGGCAAAATTGCCAATAACTGTATGTCTAGTGAAGAGAAACTGTTACCATAAGCCAAGTTGTCCAAAAATTCTTCTAAAAAAAAGCATAATTGTTTTAGAATTTTTTTGAGTTAAAACACTTAAAAATGGACTCATCCACTAAATATTTTGTTGGTGTGAGTTTATGCACAGTATGTGACTTTGGTGGCAGCAACTGCATCCTCACCACAGTACCGGGAACATTCAGTGAAAGAACTTCAACATCCCTCATTGAACTCATTCAGTCTATCAAGGGCTACTGTGAGGCCCATTGAAGGCATCAGCAAACTTGCTCTGTGACCTTGGGCAAGACACTTAACATCCTGGTGCTGTATAGTCCTTATCTATAAAATAGTGTGAACACAGTAACTATACCCCAGTGCTGTTTTGAGAGAAAAAGGCAGCTATGACAGATATGTAAGGTGCTCAGACAATGCCCACAATTACTAAACACTACATAAGTGTTAGGTTCGTCCTGATCATTATCCCAGCAAATGCTCTCCCCTAAATGATATGACCAACACATGAGGAAAATGGCGTATTGTAGAGGGAGTTCCTAAGCCTAGAAGGCAATAATGCTTTCAAAGCAGTTAGCTTTGTGCCAGGCTCAGTAAACTCTAGCTTTTGTGAATGTGGTACATAACGGCACCAAAATGAGGTCTTTTTAGTAAGACTGGTGGCAAAATATTGTGAAAATTTTCTGAAAAATATTTTTTCAGAAAAAAAAGCCCTACCTCTTTGGAGGAGAAAAGGTTTGTTGTTATTTACCCTCTCTATAATGTACTTTTGGGGTCTCCAGAGAGAATTAGTGGGTCACAGGATGAGTGACATAGACAAGGCACAGCAAGAGAGAGCAAGCAGTGAAGGCCTGGGGCTGAGACTTTGGTGCTGAAAAGACAAATCTGAATGCAGATCTTGGAGCAGCCGAGTCTACCATTTACTATTTTTTTTTTTGACCTTTGGTAAAAGGCTTAACTTTTCTAGGTGTCATTTATTAAAATGAGAATTTTGAGGTCAACTAACCTATCCTCCTAGCTTTTGAAAGTACTTGGATGTGTTTAGTATCTAGGAGATGATACTGGGTTTTAACGAATGGATTGTTATCCATTTGTAAATTGGAGCTACCAGAATCACATACTGAGCATGAATACAGGATGCAATATGCTTTGGAGAGATACTAATCCCTGGCCTGCAGCCAGTCAGGGAATCCAACTTGGCTTTGTTTCTCTCCTTCTATTATAATCTGTGTGTGTGTGTGTGTGTGTGTGTGTGTGTGTGTGCGTGTGTGTGTGAGAGAGAGAGCAAGAGATAGTTTCACTGCTTTTTAATTCTTTAAAAATTGATTGCACACACACATAGTTTATATCCTTGTATACTTCGAGGTTTTCCCACCACTTTGTCACCAGTGAACCATCATCTTAATCTCTTGTGCCCATCTCTCCCCTGCTTTAAAAAAAAAACAAAAACAAAAACAAAAACACAAAAAACCTGTTCTTCTAAATAAGTGTGGCTCTTTCTGCTTAAAAAAATACTTCTACAAATTTGCTACCATTTGTATGGGAAGATACAGAGGCCTAAGAAATGTGGGCATGACACATTTTGAAGGAACTTTGGTAACAGCTTTACATTTATTGGGAGTCTCTGCTAACCACTGAGCTCTCCTAAGCAGGGGATGATGTAACAAACTCCTCCCTCAGGAAGATGCCTGCAGTTCAAGTGGCATGCATGGTGCCTGAATCCAGAGGAGAATGGGAGCCCTTGAGAGTCTAGGCACTTACTGGTCAGTAGGGGCAGGAAAGGAAAGACATGCAGGGATTTGAAGAAGGATCTGAGTAACTTCTAGAAGGAATGAGCCCATGGAAACTTCACCCCATGTGAGTGCATAGCCAAGTGGTAGATGTGACAGTTTAGCAGTTTGGTTTAAAACTGTTCTTGGCACAAACCAGAGACCTGAACATTTGCTGGGTGAATTTGAAAACAAAAAATTTGAATAACAGGTAGTGAAATCTACAATTGGGTTCAAGGTTTGCTAATAGTAGTTAATAGAAGCCAGCTAAGTAAGGAGAATACTGTCAATATATTACACACTGTCTGTATGTTACATAGCGGGAGATCAGTACCACCAGCATTCACTGTGAGGTCTGGGGGATAACAGTACTGAAAGAGCAGGAAAATGGAAGGAGTCTGGATGTGTATGGATATTGTAGATCCTCCCTGACCTGGACTGGAGAGGGGTCCCAGAGAATAATTCTGTTAAGTGAAGGTTAGAGGATAATAAGCAAACCAGAAACTGGCAATTCATGTAAAATTCTAGTCACTTTGATATGTACCGTAAGATGTGCATGCACAAGGTGCTGTGTAATACTGTGGACAAAACTCTTAGAAACAGAGCTGACAACTTGTTTGCAAAGTCCTATCATTAAATCTGAAATTTAGACTGAGATCGAAGGCTGTCATGAAAGAAATCCATGGCTGGGAATTTTATGCTACTTGAAGAAAAACACCAATTGGCATTTTCACAGCAACTCTACAAGAGATTTATTTCTTCAGCAAGCATTTGAATGTCTCTTGTGATATGTCTGTCTAAACTTGGGCATCAGGGGGACATGCAGATCCCACCAGCTTAAGTAGAAGGTTTTGCCCAGGCTTAGACCCATCTATAATTATAACAGTGCAAAGTTCTCTGGAGGGAAGGTTTTATGGGAGAGTAAAGGGACTTCAACATCAAGAATTCATTGTTTGCACCTTTTCTCCACTAGTTAACACTCCCACACCAGACTCATTCCAGGGAAACCCATGGACTTAACCTCACTAGAAGAGTTAGTACACAAGTCCTACATGACATTTTTTCCTATGGAGAACCATGTCATTAAAAAAAATTTTTTATTAAGATGGAACACATATAAGATAATGCTTTCAGGTATACAACATAATGATTCTATACTCATGTACTTTGAGAAATGATCGCCAAATAAGTCCAGTTAAGAACAAGCTCTACAAATAGATTGTCAGGTTCATATATAGTTGCATATTATATAAAATGAATGGTCAAAGTTTAGGGCTTACCTTATTATAAATAAGTGGTTTGAAAATGACAGAATTAACTTACCTTCAGTTCCTAGAGATGTCCTGTCTTCAGAAGTCTTGTCCTCTTCCCTAACCCTGCTACCTACATTCTCTGGTCACACCCTTAGGTCTTTGCTGTACCCCACATTGTTCCTGTGCCATGATTTCAATTTCAAGCATTGTGTTCTCAGACTACTCACAGGTTTGGGAATGGTCCCCAATCCCACCTGTTCCTGGACTCCAATGGACTTTCAACCTGTGGAGTCCATCACTTTTCATCATCCAACTCCTTGATGTCCTCACCTTACTCCTTAGGACAAGCCCCAAATCCCACATTCACTGCTATGCCTGTACCCTCTACTCTCTGACCCTCAGTCCTTCCATGATGTCCAAATGTAGAAGTCTAGTTTCCCCCTGGAACCTGGCCAAGGCTGCAGGAAGCACCACCACCACGCTGACCTGGCTTGACCACTCTCTTCTAGTGGGCACCTACTAGCACTGCCTGGCACTCCTATGTTTTCTTGCTCTCCACTCTCCCAGAAGACAGTATTCCATGTCTGCTCCTCCCTTTTGCTACCTCCAACATCCCCTCTACCCTCACCATACTCAGGAAATAGCCACGATTATTTCACCAAGACAAGAGAAGTTGAGAGGATTGTGGCTTCTCATCAGTCCTGACACAAGCACTGGGGCTGCTTCCTCTTCCCTGGGGCATGAGCTTCTCCCTGCTCTGCACCCTGCCATCTGCTGTCTGAGATGGGGGAGGAAGATTGGCCCCAGGGACTTGGCACTTCTCTCTGCTTGCTAGGTGGGAAACAACCCTCCCCCTACGTCTGTGTCCTGTGTGCTCTCCCTTCACTCTGAACTTCTAGTCACTAAGGTTTCCCAGCCCACGCCTGGAGCAGTAGCAGCCCCCCCCAATGCTTTCTCTCCTGCCACTTCCATCCCAGAGTCCACCATCAGGCCTTGTTGTGTATTTGTTCATTTGCCTTCCCTGATGAGACTAGGTGTTTTTGGTCATTTTCTTGGCCACCATATCCAACTGTTACTGGATCGATTTCTGAGTGACCCTTTCATTCATTTGAAGGGTGTTGATGCACACCTCTGAGTTATCTTTGCACTGCTAGACACTGAAGGTAATGCTCTTTTGGCTAAGTAGTCAATGAAACAGCTGCAGCCAAGCAGAGGAAGAAGTTATAAAGTGTGAGTAGGACGTGGGTAAGATTTCTGGGTGACCAGGGCAGGCCTGAGATGGCAATATTTGAGAGAAGGCCTGTGGGAGGTGAAGGAGAGGGTCATCTGTGAAAAAGACTGTGCTGGGGAGGATGTCTGACCTGGGGTCCCAGAACATCTAAGGGTACCCTAGTGACAAGAGAAAATGAGCAAGAGTGAGAACAGGAGAGAGGAAGCAGAGAAGGAGCATGGAAGGTCTCATGGTCTCATGTTCTTCTTGTGAGAACTTTTATTCTGAGTGAAATGGGGATTTGTAGAGGGAGGATTTATTTTTTGTTACAATTAATTTATTTTTTTTAATAATTATTTTTTTATTTATATATAAATTTCACATCTTTGCAATCCTAGGGATTTGCCCCCCCCTTCCCCCTCCCCCTTTCCCTTCTGTCCATTGTTGTGTGCTTCAGTTTGGTGCTCAGCCTGTTTTGTCTTTTCCTCATGACTTTTATTTATTTATTTATTTATTTATTTTTCTTCACTATGTCCCATATATTAGTGAGACCATTTGGCTTCTGTCTTTCTCTTTTTGACTTGTTTCTGCTAGTATGATTTCTTCTAAGTACATCCATGTTGTCAAGAAGTCGTCTAATTTGTCATTCTTAATTGATGAGTAGTATTCCATTGTGTATAAACACCACATTTTTTTAAACCAGTCGTCTGTTTTGGGACACTTGGGTTGCTTCCATGTCCTTGCAATTATAAATAGTGCTGTGGTAAACATTCGGGCACAGGTGTCCCTTTGTACCCACATTGAGGTCTCTTTTGGGTAGATTCCCAAGAGAGCAATTGCTGGGTCAAATGGTAGATCCATATTCATTAATTTGAGGGTCCTCCACACACCTTTCC